>JAXIVJ010016408.1:0-28954 GCA_036785665.1 Chirona hameri | reverse complement strand
CGCCAGTCACTGTACAACGGCAGCAGACCCGATGAGACTTCTACTATTCAACACACAGCAGTCGCCGCCAAGCTGTCCAGGCTCCGCCGCTTCAGCGCAACAGCCGGATTCAGAAGAATACAACATGCACCAATAACTTGTATGTACAAAGTTCTGCAAATAACTAATGAGTACATACAAAATGATCTCAACACAGTGTCGCCAAATTCAGCAGTTAGGTCTCAAGGATGTATATTACGAGCGAGGACGAAGGCCGAGCGAAGTCTTACCAAACTTGCGGGGAAAACAATATTGAGCGGCCTGATATGAAATATGAAATATGAAGAGAGCAAAATTCTTTGGACCCAAAAAGTCCAGAAAATTACACAAATTCCAAGGCTGTTAACATGACAATGATTGCTCACAGAACTGACACAAATTCAATAATTCAATTATAAATACATTCCACTAACTAACCAGAAACTGGAACATAAAGCGAGACGCGGACCAATAAATACCCTGCCGTCGGTGACGAAGAATGCCACTGCACGGGAGTGAATGCAAAGGCTGTACAAATCTGTATTATTCTTGATTGAAACACGAACGACATACTTGCCGCGAATGTCGTGCATCCATATTTGGTATATTATTCCAAATCTGGTAGTCACCTTCATTTGTTGGCATGTTTTCTAGTTTTTATAGTATTTTTTTTAGTATATACTAAATACAAAACTTTGGAGTACCCAGTGCTCTATTGTTCTGGGTTGATAGTTAGTTTATTATAGTTTGAACCAGGCGTGACGTAGCCACGTAACACTCCGCTCTGCGGCTCCTGCGGTTGCTCGGGAGCAGCCGCAAAAGAACTTCGACATAAATGGCGCGCGTCTGACAAAAGTTGCGCACTATTTTGTTGATATCGCAGCTCACTGGCGGTTGTTTGACCAAAAATGACAACTCGTAGTGACTCGTAGATATTCATGTAGTTGAGTGGTTTTGAAAAACATTGAGGGTTTTCATGACATTGCCTATTTGTTGTGAACGCTACACGCGCCATTTATCGGACGCCATCAGCGGCCGCAAAAGTTTTCGAAGTTGTTAAAATTAAGCTCCGCCTCCTGGCCGCGGGAGCCGCGGCGGCAGGGCCGGCGCCACATATTTTCGGTTGGGGGGGGCAGCTTTTCCAGAAAAAGGGCCCTTGGCCAAAAGGGCCCACCCAGCCTGCAAAATAATGTAATATATATTAGGGTGTATCATCGGAATATTTCATTTTTTCTTTGCTTTGTGTATATGAAATTATTTGTCACTGCTATGTTTGGATCTAGAAAATATCACCCAAAAAAAATCTGACCCACAAACTGAGCCTGTGCCGAGCAAAACAATTTTGACTTCTGACAGCGACGCTCGGCGTTGAAGTCTCCCCGCTAGTTACGCGCACACAACACCACGCGGCGACGGGAGCCGCGCCGCCACGCCCAAGGTCAGGTGTGTTTTAGAGCCTGCTAACGCGACTTTCACATGACATGCCGATTATATACGATGGATTTACCTCTACTACGACCATTATTTGGCATAATGATCCTAATTAAGATAAAATCCATAATAAAAAGGTCCTTACAAAAGAACTGTAAGGACCTAAACAAAATCGATTTTATGCAATTTAGGGACTGTGCGAGGCGGCTGAACTGCCCTCGGTTGTTCCATAGACGCTTAAGCCAGGGTAGGTATAGATTCTGGCTAATGGGCTACCCCTGCCCGTAGAAACAGGTTGTGCAAATAGAGAACCTTCCCTTGGCCGGCACCGCTCGTCCCCTGTTTGTTTGCTTTCCCAGCGGACCGGCGCGGCGCCACACGGACCCAGGGTTTTTACTCGGCTGGATACCCCTAGCGTTTCGCTGTTTTTCGTCCCCCGTTCAGTGTGTATCAGAGTGCCGAGGCGTCAAGCAGCAGCCATATATCAGCAGCTCACCACAGGTCTGTAAAGCGGGTCGGTTTACGTTTGCCATCTATTGAAAATTGAAATTGCATACATGGTCCCTCGCAACCGATCAACATCCGCATTTAAGTTTTGCCCGTCTCTCCCACAGGCGGACATCAAAACGGAAATGTCCCTTCGCAGTAAGACCAATCACTTCTCTCTTGGGACGCCCGATAACCTGCCTGCAAAACAGTTACCAACCAATAAGGATGTTGTTAACTACATCAGGCTCATCCATTCCGGGCCTGCGAAGTTTCGAAGGGAGATGAACACAGTTTTTAAGCCAGTCGCCGAGATCATCGCCATATGGGCCAGCGAAGGTATCCCCGTTATGAAATATTTGCCAGTATATAAGAAAGTTGCGGAATGTTACAAGAAATTTCAAGGGCTGAACAAAACAAGGTCGCAAAATCGTGAGGGAAAAAAGGCCAAGTCGAAGATGAACGAAAAGTTTTTCGAAAAACTGTTTGACATTGCCCTTTGCAAGTGCAGTAGTGAACGTTCCTGCAAGTGTCCCTACGAAAACCGGGTGCCACAGATGGAAGCAAAATTCTTGCGCGATCAAAGGGGGCCTCGAAAAATGTTTATGGGCACGCCGGACCATCAGGAGACGCGCCGACGGCGGATCGCCAACAGCACGGTCCGGAGACGCCGTCGCCGAGAGCTACCAGCAGTGAACCCGGGCCGTCTGGCCTTTAAAACCCCGAGGCACACAGTGCATCGGCCTCCAGCAGCACCGCCACCGACCAAGCTGGCACCGGAGGCTCTGATATGGAGTGGAGCGAAGATGACGGTACCGGTGAGCGCAATTTAGAAAGGCTTACTAACACGGCTCTTGCTGCTGATCGTTGCGGCATCTCCCACCGCTCTGTATGCGCCATTGTAAACGGCTTCCAACTAGACATCGGCCGAATTTCGGAAACCAACACGAAGCTCATAGTAGATCCCATGAAAATGTACCGCGAAAGGGAGCGCGTGAGAAATATGGCGGCCTCGGAGAGAGCCGAGCAGCACGGTCACATCGAAGCTTTATATATTGATGGCCGCAAAGACCAAACATTTATCGGGAAATCGAGCTAAAAAAAGGAAGAGCATGTGGCGGTGGTGGTGGAGCCTGGTTCACAATATCTTACACACTTTACACCGGAAAGTGGACGGGCAATCCACCAAGCCAGACACCTGACGGACATCGCCATCGGCAACGCCGCCGACGTCCGAGTGCTCGGATGTGACGGCACCGCCGTTAACACCGGCAGGGATAGCGGCGTGTGCCGGCTCTTTGAGCTCGGCCAAGACTCGCCCCGCGCCGTCCACTGGTTCGTCTGCCAGCTCCACGCGAACGAGCTTCACCTACGGGCGGTGTTCCACAAACTGGACGGCTCAACCACAGGGCCCAAGTCCTTCTCGGGACCGCTGGGTAAGGCTGCTAGTGGCGAGGTCCACCGCCTGGGAGTGGAGTCGTTCTGCGCGGTGGCGGGGCCCCTGCCAGACCTCTCGGACCAGCTGGCGACTGAGCTCACCACCGACCAGCAGCTGCTCTACCGGCTCGCCAGGGGGTGCATGCCGACAAACTTCTGGATGACAGCGACGCGCATCGCAAGATCGGAACTGTAAACACGCCAGGTATGCACGAACAGCTAGTTCAACAGCTAAACATTGCTCAAATTAAAATTAAGATACCTTTCAGTGCGCTGGACAAAGACAATAAACGGGATGTATTAATTATGGTAATTCTATTAACTCAATAATATGTTTTATTGAAATATTAGATGAAGTGATTGAACAAAACAAGAATAGCTCATTTAGCCATTGTTTCTTTTTTAAATTATACTTAATGGTTTTATTTCCGCCTACCACCCATTTTTGTGACACTCTTACGTTTTTTGGAGCTTGTCATCTAACACAGTGTTGACGGGCATCACAGGTGGCTTACTCTGGCCGCGCGACTGCTGCGCCTCTACATCGGGTCATCGTCGCCGTCGGCCGAGCTGACCCAGCTGGTGGGATTTTTGATGAACCACTACCTCCCCATGTGGTTTCACATCAGGGCCAACAGCACCTGCACCAGCGGCGTCTTAAACGTCATGCGGAGCGTGGAGCTGCTGCGGATGCTGCCCACTCAGCTGCAGGATGTCATCAGACCGGTGGTGCAGCGGAACGCCTACTAGGCTCATCCGGAGGCCGTTTTGCTGGCCATGATGGCATACCCTGACGCTGTGGTGCGATTCCGAGCCGTGGATGCGATTCGGCGGTGTCGGCAGCAGCCGCAAGAGGGAGTCAGACCCTTCAAGCTCCCGACTGTCAACTTCGCCGCCACCCATTACACGGAGCTGCTAGAGTGGGAGAAGGAGTTAATCACCGAGCCGCCGCTGACGACCGACCTCACAGACGCCGAGTTACAAGACATCTGCTGCCAGCCACTCCAGATCGCCGCATTCCCCGTCCACACGGTGGCGGTGGAGCGGGCTGTGAAGGTGGTGACCGAGGCAGCCGGCTCGGTGCTCGGCGAGGAACGCCGACATGGCTGGATCAGCAGCCGGCTCGCGCACCGCGACCAGCTGCCAAGCATCGACAGCAAGCAGTCGTTCGTGTGAAGTCCCTGGCTAAAATATATAAATGAAAGGTATACCTGTCGTTAATTATCCGATATTTGATGTGAAAGTCGCATTAGCGGACGCTAAAACACACCTGACCTTGGGCGTGACGGCACGGCTCCCGTCGCCGCGTGGTTTTAGTGTGTGCGTAACTAGCGGGGAGACTTCAACGCCGGGCGTCACTGTTAAAAGTCAAAATTGTTTTGCTCGGCGCAGGCTCAGTTTTTTAGTCATATTTTTGTAATGGCATATTCCGGCTCCAGAATGACCGGTTACAAATAATATCGTATACACATGTTGAGTTTTTTCCGGATGATACACCCTAATATATATTCAATATTTCCGTCTTTCTCGTCCCCGCACGGATTACCAATTTATTTATGAGCGAACTTGAACACTTTAAATAGAGCATCACAGCCTGTATTTTCAAGTGGTATTTTGGCGTCACACAGTTCAAGTTTTTACTCAATGTGACTAAGTTATCAACTATAACTTTTTTTCATTTCTTGCGACATGTATGAAGTATGTTTACTATAGTTCACTAGTTACCAGAAGGAATTTACTAGTCATCACATTTTCTGTCAGTGTTACCATCTCAGACAGGCACGTAGCCAGGATTTCGTCCAGGGGGGGGGGGGGGGGCGTCTCGAAAGGAACCCTTCCCGAGCGTTGAAAAGGCCAAACAAAACGGACGAAAAGGCACGTTACTAGGATGGAAAATGCAGTATGACAGGAATGGTATGGGTCTTACAAACTTTTAGGAGCTGGAGTTAGCAAGCTGCCGTATAACTTTGGAACCAGCGACACCAATTTGGAATCAGCTATACCAACTTGGAATATTTTTAAGCTCAAGACCTGGAACTCTTAAACAAATTGGCGGCGCGAAAATTTTGAGTCTAATGCCCTGGATATGATTTCTCATCAATGCGTCACATTGCGTATGGGGCGGACCTCTAAAAATGCTATATTGTGCGTTTAAAAGTGCGGTAAAAAAAGTGCTGAAGTGAACTATTTTCCCCAATTATATAGGAAAGTAGCGGTATAACACAAATGCGCCGAGAAACGGACCGTTTTTTATTCTAACCCGCATATAATTGACTTTGTAGTTCAATTGCGCCACGGAGCAGCGCGAAAATTTTGAGTTTTATTCCCTGAACAACTGCATTCTTACTGTTGAAAGGCCCAGGGTCTCTTCAGATCGTCTAGGGCCCCTCCGACCTTCTCAACGCCTTTCCGACCTGTTCGTGTTCAGGGACTCATCTGGGATCCGCGAAGCGAAAAGACATGATGTGGAGTGGGTGATATATATAAAATACAAAGAGGGCTTACTCTACAAGACAAATTAAAATCGGAGCTTTCGGGTATATTGTAACACCCTGACGAAGAGTGTTACAATATACCCGAAAACTCCGCTTTTAATATTTTTTTATTGTGGAGTAAGTCCTCTTTGTATTTAATCTTCATCTGGGATCTCTAGGTGCCTTTGGTCCTTCCGATCTGACCAGGGACTCCTGACCTTCCAAGAAGCCCCTCTTGTGTGTCCAGAGGTCCTTCCGACCTGGCCAGGGACTGCATTGGCTGCTTTGTCACCCTGCCGACATGCTCAGGGGCCCCTCTGACCTGCCCAGGGGCCCCTCCAGTCTGGCTAGGAACTCATCTGGCATGTTCAAGGGCCCTTCCGACCGGCCCAGGGACCCTTTCGGTCTAGCCAGGGGCCCCTCTGACTTGCCCAGGAGCCACTCCGATCTGCCAAGCGACTCTTCTGGTCTAATTGCGGTGGCTGCTTTGTCGCCCTGCCAACATGTTCAAGGGACCCTCCGACCTGCCTTAGGGCCCCTCCGTGCTGGCTAGGGGCCAATTCAGCACGTTCAGGGGCCCTTCTTACCAGCCCAGAGGTCCTTTCGGTCTGGTCAGGGGCCCCTCCGATCTGCACAGGGGCCCTTTGAACCTTCCAGGAGCCCACTGGTCTCTCCAAGGGCCCTCCAACCTTCTAAGGGGCCCTTCCGACCTGGCAAGGGACTGCGCTGGCTGCTTTGTCGCCTTGCGTCATGCTCCGAGGGCCCTCCGACCTGCCCTGGGGCCCCTCCGTGCTGACTAGGGACCCATTCGGCATGTTCGGGGGCCCTTCTGGCCCACCTAGGGGCCCTTTCGGTCTGGTCAGGAGCCCCTCTGACCTGCGCAGGGGCCCTTTTAACTTCCCAGGGGCCCTCTGGTCTGTTAAGGGACCCTCCAACCTGCTCAGGGACCCTTATCACACCTGACAAGAGACTGCGCTGACCGCTTTGTCGCCCTGCCGACATACCCAGGGGTCTCTCGACCTGCCCAGGGGCCCCTCTGTGCAGGCTAGGGGCCCATTCGACGTGTTCAGGGGGTCCTTTGGCCAGCTCAGGGGTCCTTTCGGTCTGGTCAGGGGCCTCTCTGACATGCACAGGGCGCATAGGGCTCTCAGGACATGCACTGGAGTGTCTCAGGTAAAATCGGAGGCCATTCCAGGAATCTAGAAGAAACGAGCTTCCCATTGAGCATAAATACTTGTATCCATCTTTCTTAGATAACAAATTCGACTTTCATGGTGATGTCACGGCTACCAAACAACTTGCGCCTCCCCCCCCCCCCCCGACCGGAATGGGGCACCACAATAAATTTCCCGCCGCTAGAGGCGCTGATCAAACACTGTGGCGCTGATGATCAACTGCTACCAAGCGGACCGGCGTCTGTGCGTCAGAGTATAGGGCGCATTGTTTACGGCGGAGTCTTGAAGGGGTTAGAGTGGTACGGATGTGATCAAACTTATACCAAATGTTGGTGTCTATGAGTGTATTCGAAACCTAAAAGCATTTCTCGCTAAGGTCAATCGTTTGACCTCGGGAGGTCAAAGAGTGCCCGTGACCGGGCCGTGAGGTCAAATCTTGGGTACAGCATAGCTTTTTTCCTAAAGTACTTATCGAAGTCGCTTCAACGGCTAAATATTCACACCAGCCTATAGCAGGGGCGGCGCCACAGATTTTTGCCAGGGGTGGCAAAATTGACTGAGTATAGGTAGGTACGCATGCATCCTCTACTGGGAAAAAGTGCCACGGAAGTATAAAATGTTTATAAACCTTGCGACAAACAAGATTAAAACCCAACACATTTCGTCCTATTTTTGTGTTATTAATTAACTGATAGGTATATATTTTTGCAAGTTCTTAAAATATTTTAGCACATTTTATGTTGATACCGCCCCCATACAATATTACTAGCACCCAAGGCTATGTAAACCAGGTAGACCGCTCCGGACGAAAAAGTGGCGTCAACTCGTAATTTAGTTGCAACGACTCCGCAGCTGCTGTGACGCGGAGGTGGGTCACGCGGCCGGCCGGCCGGTCACCTACGTAGGGTTAATGCGTAGACCCCTCCCCCTTTTTGTCACTTGGTTCCTTCGTTTGTCGGCTAATTTTTAAACTTAAGATGTTTATCTACCACAAATTAAGCGCTGTATTGGGTGCCGTTGCGAAAATTGCAATCCGACCCAAACTGTTTAAGTTATGGGCCAGAACAGTTTGCTGCCCGGTGATTCCGGCCGGCCGCGTACTCCCCCCGTTTTTTCCCGCTTGTTTCCTCGTTTACCGGCCGATTGTTACACTTAAGATGTCTATCTACCACAAATTAAGCGATGTATTGGATGACGTTGGGAAAATTGCAATGCGACCCAAATATTTGTAAGTTATGGGCCGGCAAATTCCAATGACAGGCGATTCCGGCCGGACCGCCTTACGTAAAACCCCAACGCGCACGTTCCTCCGGTGTGTGTCGCCTGATTTCTTCATTTACCGACCGATTGTTAAAATTAAAATAACAATCTGTCAAAAATTGAACGATGTATCTTATTCCGTTGAGAAAATTGTAATCGGACTCAAACTATTTACATTTTGGGCCGGCAAAGTTAACCGTCCTTTGGCTCACGATGGCAGACCAGACAGCCACCACATACAATACTCAAACAGTGATAACACTCAAATAGTCTGAATTTAAATCATGCGACCCAAATTATGGCTAAGGAAAAATTCCACTACGCTTACCTGATAAATAAAACAAAGTTGCTGCTATAACAGTTGACAATTTGCGATGATAGCGTCTGACAGTTCTTGGCAAAGGCCAAAGCCTACCCACAAAAATAGAGATTCTCATCTTTTTTGACGAGTTTCATGAACATCTGATTAGATAAGTCGATTGTCGAATGCATTCAAGCAATTAAAAGGAACTGTTTAAAATTACACTTCCCGCCCCGCGTCTCCGCACCAGACCATCCCGCCCGCTCACCGCGTCTCCAGCCGACGCCGGCCCACCAGGCGAATCCAGAACGGTGGCGAATCCAGAACGGTGGTGTGTGTGTGTGTGGGGGGGGGACGTTTTTTTTGGAGGGAGGGGGGAATTCCAAAAAGTCTCACACAATTCTGAAAACCCATCGGATTTCGCTTGCTTATGCAATGATAGGTGATTTAAAACAAACTTTCCTTAGTACAAATTGCTTGGATTTTCTTCTATATCATGAAATGTGCCAATTTTGCGCCGATTTCAGGAGGTTTGTCTAGAAGTTTGTCTAGGGGGAGGGGCATGGCCGCCATACCCCCCCCCCCCTCCTGGATCTGCTAGTGGGCGCCGCGGCGCGGCGCAATGTGTTGTTGCCTGTAGAGACCAGTGCAGAAAATCCGAGATCTTTGGTCACAGCCCAGTCACGGCCACGGCATGAGCTGGCAAGTCACAGCTTTAGTCACGGCGCTGCAATGCTAACCCTATGGCGCTGGCCTTGCCAGTCACAGCTTCAGTCACAGCCGTGACCAGGTCTGGTCCTAGCGCTGGGACGCTGGGACCAGAATTCTGCAACTCTAGTTGCCTGGCAACGCACGCGCCAGGGCGCTGTACGTAGCAGGAGTTCTCCCGCCCCGTGCGGTCTCTAAATAGTAAATACGTCGCGTTACATCGAATCAGAATTAATTGAACTTTCACATATACATTTGTATAACTCAAAGTTTTCTCAGACGAGTAAAAATCCTCGAAAAGCTCTTAGACACCCATGTCCTCCGCACGGCACCATGCAATTAACGTTACGTAAGCAAATGATGTTCGGCTATTCTGACCCACGTTCTCGTCATCAGCCGTCGACCAATGAGCGTCGAGAACGGCAGACGCTGATTGGCCAAAAAGCTGTTGGCAGAAAAACCTAGCTCATGAGCAGATGCGTGAACACGACCAAGCTGCGGACGTTGCTAATATTTGTCGCCCTTTTTCCCCATGTTAAAGAGGCGGAGCGGACCCCCCTGCTAGCACCCAACGATGAATTAACTATGTATCGCGTTTTTCAGATGGTAGACAATGTATAATTAGCAAATAATAGCTTATGTAGGTATACTCTTGGAACTCAGTACGTTGAACAGGAATTATGAGAAGAAACGAGTATACTCGTGTATTTCATATGTAACGGTTGTACAATATTTTAGTGGCGTTGTTCCCTACGAAGACCGCCAGCCGCGTGCGGAACCGGCATCGCTTTTGTCTTGACATGGAGGTTGCGGGTGGTGCGCCGGGATTGGATCGGTGTGGAGATTGTGGCAGCACGGTCATGTGGTACCATGATGATTAGGGTCGTGTGGAAGCATGTGGAAAAATACAGAGGTTCGATATCAAACTGGAGTGGTATGAGCGACGGCGACGCTACCTAAAAGGTAGGAACAGAAACCCGCAGCACATATCTCGCGCTGTACTGGGGGGGGGGGTAAATTTTACCCCCTCCCTCCCGAATTTTCTCAATCACTTGAAAACTATGACAGATATCACAGTGAAACTTACGATACCTTATGGTGCATCAATTCTACGTCTTCTGCCATTTTTTTTTATTTGTGTTTTTTTTTTTGGGAGATAATAACGTTTTAGTCACGTCATGTCATGTCATATTTGGTGAAAAAAGTTAGATGTTTCACAAATCGTAGAAAATAGCGTGTTGATGCAACTCGCAAATAAAAGACGTCAAACGAAAGAAAATAACATTTTCTTTAAAATGGCTATCTCGGATTTTCACAATTTTGGGTTTATAACCCCCCAAAATGCAAAAAACTGATTTTTTGGGAAGAATTTCCACAAAGTTTTTTGAAGATTTAAAAAAAAACGGAAGACATATTAGAGAACCGAGTATGAACGATGCTGAAATCGAATTTCAAAGCAATATCTTTATTTTTGACTGACTTATAGCTCTCGAAGTATAAGTAACTCGACATAATTTTTTTAATTGCGTTTTTTGGCTTTTACTGACCAGATACAGACAAATAAATGCCACCACTGTATTTCTAAGACACAACTAGGCTAGAAACATGCAATGTTGATTTAGATTGATCAATTTCAAATTGTGTCCTTAGTGTGACCTGACCTTGACCTGAGGGCCATTATATGGGGTCAGGCTGTGAAAATGGCTGCTTATATCGAATTATACGTGTAAAATAACCCATACAACATGTGTTGCATGGCTTTCGTAGACCTGTGACCTTTTGTGACCTGACCTTGACCTTGACATTTGCTTACAATTTCACTTTTACTTATACAGGAGATGCATTATACATTTGGGAGCACTTTGTGAGATAATAGTTGCAATATAAGGCTTTGGATGGAAAGTATAGCCCAACAACCCAAATACTTAAATTTTGATACTTGACCTGACCGTGACCTGACATTTTACCTTATTTTACGAATTTCGGGTTACCCCCCGCACCGGGCGTTCGGATGGAGACCCCAGCGCCGCGCGGGATATGTAAGGCATTGTTCGAATGTTGCGGTGGGTAGAGGTAACAGTACCCAATACAGTCGAATTATTTCCTAATGGTTTTGTAATTGCTCAAAACATGCAAGTTTATTAATGTCAAGACAATTATGACATATAAAGACATAGGAACGGCAAACACACCACCCGGTGGACGCGTTTCGTCTTACAGAATTCCTCGGCACCGTATGATTAGACAATATTATACACACGTGTGTAGCGACACATGACGTGTGTCGCTAACTCTGAGTTGTCGAGATATATACGGTTTTGTTAAAGGGATTATACGAAATCCGTCCTGAAAGGAAATGCACTCTTTTGCAGTTGTATGAGCTTTAAACACGTTTAAGACATAAAACAGGGACCTCAATGCTTATTTAGTCCATTATTTCAGCAATTAGCAGCGTTAAAACTTTTGCGTTTGTCGAGACTTGTATCAGAATAATGACCTTTTGATTTTGTTA
Organism: Chirona hameri; assembly: GCA_036785665.1. Classification (NCBI taxonomy): domain Eukaryota; kingdom Metazoa; phylum Arthropoda; class Thecostraca; order Balanomorpha; family Balanidae; genus Chirona; species Chirona hameri. The sequence continues at coordinate 17,152 of JAXIVJ010016408.1, read as the reverse complement.
GCAACAATTTCTTTGGCTACCGTTATGGTATTAAAATTATGTAAATTTAAGAATTAAATACATTATTCCCTAATTCAAAGTTGGAAGTTTGGACAAATTAAAAAGCAAGTACATATACTTCTTAAGGAGCTCATGATCGGTATTTTCACTATTGGAAAGGAATGTGTACTATTGTAAAGCGACACATCTGTCGCTTTTGTATCAATCTGTTCAACGTTGTTGAATGAGCACTTTTAAACAAATCGTCGACACTAAATAGGTCGCCGTCGATGTGCATCGATGAGCTTCCGATTTAATTGCCAGTTTTTGTATTGTTTGTTAATTTTTGGGGAAAAAATGATTATTTTGCATGATAATATAAAGCATAGTGTTATATACAGCCAGAGACAAAACTATACAAAACTCCTAATGTTGAAAATATTAAATAAATGAAGCCATTTTTACAAATTGAGGGTCGCAACCACTAACTAGGCCGCCGTTATATGCATCAGTTAACTGCTAATTTTGTTACATTTTTATTCAATGGCTGTTAATTGTAGAGGATCGTCGGGCATATAATCACAACAAGCAGAACGCAAAATATATTTTCCACAACATTGCGTAAAAAAGCAATACGGGAAAAGCCCGGAGTTTGATGGAAACTGAAAAGTACTTGCAAGTACCGGTCGTTAAAAGTGTGGAACGCTTAACAAATTTAACTTGAAATATCTCTCGGAAGGAAATTTTATATGCAAAATGCGATGAATTGCATCATATTTTGGCCTCGTCTGTCGATTTCAAGTGCTAACTCCATTTTTGTGGGAAAAGGTCAATATTTCCCTTTAACCCGCGAGTTACTGGGGGGGGGGGGGGCTATTTTTTGCCCCCCCCCCCTCCCGTTATTTTGCAATAACTCCTAAACGAACACCGGTATCGTCACCAAACTTGCAGTACCTTCTCTCACATCAATTCTACACATGTTGGCAAACGGAAAAATATGAGACTATGATAGGTCAACCGGGAATGACGTCAGAGTGACGGCATGTTCTTCGGTTTTTGTTGCAAAATAATGGTTTTCGGAAAACGCTGTCAAAGGTACGATAATTGAGATAAACTCAATTGTTTTAAATCAAATTACTGAAAATAGACCGGGCTATCAAACTGCTATCTCGGATTTTTGAGTTTTTTTTTATTCAAAATTTTGAGAAATCCTGTTTTTTTTTTACAAAATTTTCAAGAAAAAATCAGAATTATCAAAAAAACGGAATATATGTGATCAAGACGTATGCGGTGAACATGTGTACCAAATTTAAAGTCGATATCTTTATCAATGACCGAGTTATGACCTTTAAATGACCAGAATCGACCACTTCTCACAGCATTACTATGTATAAAAACGCATTTCCATTTTTGCTTTTTACTTCTATTTATATGGAACAAACAATGTTCTAAGGTCATTTTTCGCGTTCTAGACGAAAAACAAACCCATAAACATGTATTACAACGCCTAATGACCGTAATGTGCAGTTTGACCTCGTGAACTCGGATGACCTTGACCTGACCCAAGGTCATAAACAGCTTATATAGGTACTTAGAAGTGTCAGACACACGAATCATACCGATTTATCGACAGCTTATGCGTTTAATACCGCAATTTTGCGCGACAATCCCATCCATCGAGACCTTTTGATACGGTCAAACATTTTGTACTTGACCTAACCTGTGACGTCATCGGTGACCCTGAGGTCAACAATATTATGTTTCCCTCGATAAATTTCCCAGGGCTATCGAATGCCGTTTTAATTTTTACATTCGGTCCAGTAGTTCCGGAGATCAGAGGGGGGGGGGGGCTAAAAATAGCCCCCCCCCCCAGTAAGTCGCGTTATGAAATATACCCCAGTAACTCGCGGGTTAAGGACACCCTTAAGGAAGGTATAGGCGAAATTTGACTTTTGATGAACTCTGGTGACCTCAATATTGACCGGCGTAAAAATGGCCGCTATACCTTCGATAGAGCTTGTCTCGAGTTATCTAACGTCATTTTCCGCGTATCGCTACACCGTGTTTTTTATATCTTAGCTATCCGCCCCCTCCCGGCAGTCTGTGGTTGGCGCGAACCCCGGCTGTGCACGGGTTAACATCAATTATATTTGATCTATTTAATACAAATATTACGCGTGTGCCCTGCCCGCCTCTGCCCTGTCGCGCCTGCCTCTGCCCTGCCCTGCTCCACCATCTGTCTTGCCCTCTCCCACCTCTGTCTTGCTTTGCCCTGCCTTGCCTTGCTCTGTCCTGATTTTCCCTGTCCTGTCCCGCCCTACCCTGCCCCGCCCTGCTTGGCCTTGCTCTGCCCGTTGCCGCCACCTGTCATGCCCACTGAACTATAGCCCTGTTTCAAATCAGCTGCTGTGCTGTTGTCAGCCGAGATTAGAGAGCCTGATTCGCTGGAAGATCGATGACGTAATACTACGTCATACTAGGTGACGTAATACTCCTGCTGACATGTGCCAGCTCTGCTGCTGCGAGGAAGCAGGTGCAGGACTCACGTTTTGTCAGCAGGCGCATGCGGCATACGGCAAAATTGGCGCATGCGGCAGTGGCGCAGTTGAAGGCGGACTTGTACACAAAGCAAAGAGCGCTTGTTTCGGGTTGAAAGCAGCGAACTCTGTGGTATTTTTCACAATCACTTTCCTGCCTTTGCTGTATGATTATCTTTTTGGTGTTCGCGCACATGCACACATGTTCGCGCATATGTCCTTTCAGCGCCACATCTGTACGGCTGCCATTTTGTTGGCAGCTGATTTGGAACCAATCTGTCATCCCAGCGCTATGGGCAGAGTCTATTCCCTGCTGCCAACAGCCGACAGCTGATTCGAAACAGGGCTTATATAACAACTGAAAGGGACAAGGGTGCCTGAGAGCGGTCGCGGCCGGCCGCCACGCTGGAACGCCGGACCGGGCGAGGGGTGGCGAGGAGTATGAATGAAGGGGTCGGACGCGTTTGATGAAACCAGTCATTATAAGCTTCATGCTGGTAAATATGAATACATTTTGAGTGGATATTTGACGGATTTGATTGAGCTTTACAGCTGTATATTTTTTATCGATTTTATTTTATTTTATCGACACAGTGCATACTCCGGGCCGATCATTTCTTTACACATCTGTGTTTGTCCCATGTCCGTGCGACTCGTGGTTACCGAGATACTGGTCCGGGATTGCAACCCCCAAACAGCCCGCTGTGTTAATCCGCGTTCGGTTCGGCGATCCAGCATGGCGGCCAGGCGCGACAGCCCGCGCCGCGTATATACATCGGACAACTGATTTACGCCAGGCGCTCGCTGCGCTGCGGCATTAAAACCTCATTATCTCCCAAAGTACTGCATGAATTTCAGAGAAATTTTATAGGCAGACGTGTAGTTGATGCAGCATAAGGTACTGTAAGCTTCATATCGATATATATTATGTTTTTTGAGTTATAGAAAACATCCGTCAGCGGGCTGATTCCACCCCCAACCCATGCAATTACTCTAAAAGTTAGGCAGGTTCGATTATTTTATAACAATTGTTTCCTACCACACACGGAAAACAAACGTCAGTTGTCTACGAGACCCCAAAACACCCCCATACCCCCGGTAGTGCCGCAGCGCAGCGAGCGCCTGGCGTACATCAGTTGTCCGATGTATTTACGCGCCCGCGCCATACCCGGTTGCGCGGGCTGTGGTCCTGCCCAGTGGCGCACGCAGGGGGGGGGGGGGGTCAAGGGGGTCAGCTGACTCCCCCCCCGAAATTTCTGAGGGGGCCGCAACAAAAGGACCCGTATTCTGGCCCATACCTGGCAGGGGCCCGGTCTTGGTAAGGCCTGATCGGGGCAGGGGCCCGGTGCTGGCAAAGGCGTGATATGGGGCCCGGTCAGAACGAGGGTCCGGTCCTTGCATATTCTTGATGCGGGCCCCTTTCTGGTAGGGGCCTGGTCTTGGTCAGGCCCGATCGAGGCAGGGGCCCGGTGCTGGCAAAGGCGTCATATGGGGCCCGGTCATGACGAGGGCCCGGCTCCTAGCAAATTATTTGATACGGGCCCCTTCCTGATAGGGGCCCGTTCATGGTAGGGGCCTGTTCCTGGTAGGGACCCGTTCCCGGTAGGGACCCGTTCCTGGGAGGGACCCGATCAAGACAGGGCCCCGGTCCTGGCAGAGGCGTACTATGGGGTCAGGTCGAGGGCCCGGTCACAACAGGGCCCGGTCCTTGCAAATTATTGATGCAGGCCCGTTCCTGGTAGGGGCCCGGTCTTGGCCAGGCCTGATCGAGACAGGGGCCCGTTGCTGGCAAAGGCGTGATATGGGGCCTGGTCAAGACGAGAGCACGGTCACAACAGGGTCCGGTCCTTGCAAATTCTTGATACGGGCCCGCTCCTGGTAGGGGCCCAATTTGGTCAGGCCCAATCGAAGCAGGGGTCCGGTGCTAACAAAGGCGTGATATGGGGCCCGGTCAGGACTAGGGTCCCGTCGGCCGTCACAACAGGGCCCGGTCCTGGCAAATTTCTTGATACGGTCACGTTCTGGTGACACGGGCCCGTTCCTGTTAGGGGCCCGGTCTTGATCAGGCCCAATCGAGGCAGTGGCCCGGTCAGGAGCCCGGTGCTGGCAAAGACGTGATAGGGGGCCCGGTCAAAACGAAGGCCCGGTCACAACAGGGTCCGGTCCTTGCATTTTCTTGATACGGGCCCGTTTCTGGTAGGGGTCCGGTATTGGCCAGGTACGATCGAGGCAGGGGTCCGGTGCTGGGAAAGGCGTAATATGGGGCCGGTCAGGACGAGGGCCCGGTCAGGACCAGGGTCCGGTCACAACAGGGCCCGGTGCTTGCATGTTCTTGATACGGGCCCCTTTCTAGTAAGGGTCCGGTCTTGGTCAGGTCCGATCGAGGCAGAGCCCGGTGCTGGCAAAGGCGTGATACGGGGCCTGGTCAGGACGAGGGCCCGGTTACAACAGGGCCCGCTCCTTGCATTTTGTATACGGGCCCGTTACTGGTAGGGGCCCGATCAAGGCAGGCCCCCGGTGCTGGCAGAGGCATGATATGGGGCCCGGTCAGTTCTAGTCTCTGGCCAAAACTAGTGACTAGAGCAAACATGAACTAAATGTATCTCTTTACAACTGAGAAATATGCGTTTGATCACTGATAACAAAAAAAAAATCCCGAGATATTGTAGTCCCTAATGACCTCATGGCGTGCCATGAGTTTGATGTCGCTCGATTAACCATTGTGCCGGTGGTGCTACCTAGAAGTTGTTTGGTGGTCATGCCATTTGACCTTACCTAGTGACCTGACCTGACCTGGCCGGGACCCATTTCTTTTTGCCAAAACGTGGCTTAGCTATTCATTGCAAGTTGCTGAAAGTTTCAAGTCGATATCTCTAACCGTTTTCTGATTATGGCGGGAAAAACAAGGGGGGGGGGGGCGAAAAAACGTCCCCGCCCCCGAGCGCCTCCAGGGTGAATTCCTATTCCGTTCGAGAACGTAGCCTAGCATAGTTTATACGGGACTTTGACGTCCAAAGGCTGGTACCTTTAAACTTGTAGAGGACATTAATCTGGGAGGTTAGAAAGCAAAACAGCGCCATAATTTGTTCCAATTTCTAAAATTGCCTCAATTTCCGAAGAGATCATTCATTCATGCCTAGAGAATATAAAGTCCCGTGTAAACGCGGTTTCTTCTACACTACAATTTGCGCATAAGCATCTCAAACATCTATGGGCGTAGCCAATTAATATTGTAACACTCAACTTCACTGATGAAATAAAATGCTTCGCTATTTGGCAGATGTTACGTTTTATCGTCACTACCAGAGATGGGGGGGGGGGGGGGGGGCGCAAAAATGCCCCCGCCCCCGAGCGCCGCCAGGTTTAATTCCTATTCCGTTCGCGAACATAGCCGGGCGTAGTTTATACGGGACCTTGACGTCCAAAGGCTGGGACCTTTAAAGGGAATAGGTCACCTTGAAAGTTGTCTTGAAGTTCAACCATTAGGTGCATCTTGAGCTCAAAACTACGAATATGACTTTGGTTTGGACAACTGATGGATATATATGGAGAAAGAAGTAAGTTTCTCTTTCTATTTCACGAGAAATTGTACGATAGCAGCTGGCGTTCTGGCTCCGCCCCGCCCCGCCTGACGCCAAGTACAGTCTCTGACAAGGGGCCGCCGCGCCGCCCGGGCGGCTGAGCGGATATTAACGAGGCGTCGTGACCAGAGACTACGTGACCAGAGACTACGTCGTGACCAGAGAGAGTGTACCTGCCTCCGGCGGCGAGCCGGCGGTGGCGAGCGGCGAGCGAGATGTCCCGATCGTGGCCCGGAACAGCGGATATGAAACCGGGCCCACTAGTCCTGTGTCGAAATTACTTAACGTAGGGAGGTAATTCTTTCACCACAACCCATTTTTAGATCTGCTCTACAAATCTGCTATCTCAGTCCAAAACTCCATGTTAAAGGTGAACTATTCCCTTTAAACCTGTGGAGGACATGCATCTGGGAGGTTAGAAAGGAAAAAAGCGCCATAATTTGGCCCAATTTCTAAAATTGCCTCATTTTCCGAAGAGATAATTAATTCATGCCTAGAGAATATAAAGTCCCGTGTAAACGCAGTTTCTATCTACACTACAATTTGCGCATAAACATCTCAATTTTTTTTAGGCGTAGCCAAATAATATTGTAACGCTGAACTTCACTGATTGAATAAAATGCTTTGCCATTTGGTACATATTACGTTTCATCGTCAATACTAGAGAATTTAGAGCCCTTCATGGAATGGGAATTCCCATGGAACACATGGAACGGGATGGAAATGGTGGGAATGGGGCCATTTTTGGAAATGTAACGGGTTGGAACGGGTTTGGGACAGACCATATCATTTTCTAGCACCACAAAAAGTGAAATATGCTGAAAGGGGTGGGAATAGGAGCCCCATCAATTATGAATTCGGATTTGGATTTGGATTGAAACGGGTTTGGGTCTGGCTGAATGGGCTGGAACGGGATGGTGGCTGAAAATGTGTCCCATGAAGGGCGCTACTAGAGATGTGCCTAGGGACCGATGATTTTGAGTATCCAAGGCCACCAAAGACAATGGGTAGCGGATCTCCCGAGAGAAAAACAAACTAGTTATTACAATGCTTGAAATTGTTGACGCGGTCTGTTCCCCGTGCTTCTCTCATTTTGACCAAACTCCAGAAAGCCTGTGCGCAGCTCAGGCACGTAGCCAGGATTTCGTCCAGGGGGGGGGGGGGGGGGAGGAGGGGGCGCCTCGAAAGGGCCCCTTCCCGAGCGTTGAAAGGGCCCCTCCCAAGCAGCGTTGAAAGGCCCCCTCCCCTCCCCCCCCAAAAAAAAACGCATGAAAAGGCACGTTTCAAGGCTGGAAAATGCAGTATGGCAGGTATGGCATGGGTCATACCAACGTTTAGGAGCTGGAGTTAGCAAACTGCCACACCAACTTCGGAACCAGCGACACAAATTTGGAATCAGCTATACCAACTTGCAATATTTTTTTAAGCTCAAGACCTGTAACTCTTAAACAAATTGCGCCGCGGAGCGGCGCGAAAATTTTGAGTATTATGCCCTGGGTTGCTTTCTCATCAATGCGTCGCATTGCGTATGGTGCGGACCTCTAAAATTGCTATATTGTGCGTTTAAAAGTGCGGGGAAAACGTGCTAAAATGAACTATTTTGCCCAATAATATAGGAAAGTAGCAACATAACACATAAATGCGCCGAGAAACTGGCCGATTTTTCCTAACCCGCATATAATTGAATTTGTATTTAAATTGCGCCGCGGAGCGGCGCGAACATTTTGAGTTTGATTCCCTGTACAACTGTATTCTTACTGTTGAAAGGCCCAAGGTCCCTTCAGATCGTCTAGGGGCCCCTCTGACCTTTTCTACGCCCTTCCGACCTGTTCAGGGACTCATCTGGGATCCGCGAAGCGAAAAGACATGATGTGGAGTGGGTGATATATATATAATACAAAGAGGGCTTACTGTACAGGACAAAATAAAATCGGATCTTTCGGGTATATTGTAGCACCCTGACGAAGGGTGTTACAATATACGCGAAAGCTCCGCTTTTAATATTTGTATTGTGGAGTAAGTCCTCTTTGTATTTAATCTTCATCTGCGATCTCTACGTGCTTTGACCCTTCCGGTCTCACCAGAGACTCCTCTGACCTTCCAAGAAGCCCCTCTTGTGTGTCAAGGGGCCCATTCGGCCTGTTCAGAGGTCCTTCCGACCTGGCCAGGGACTGCACTGGCTGCTTTGTCGCCCTGCCGACATGCTCAGGGGCAGGGAGGGGCGGCGGACTGCGGGGCGCAGGGTACCCAAAATCCCCCCCCCCCCCCTCAAGCGAAAATCCTGGGGAGGGGAAGGGTCATGCTGCCCCAGATTGAGCAGGCTAAAATCTGGGGGAGGGGCAAAACTACCCTTTGCCCCCAGGATTTTCGACTGGGGGGAATTTTGGGTACCCTGCCCCCGCAATCCGCCGCCCCTGCTCAGGGGCCCCTCCGACCTGCCCAGGGGCCCCTCCAGTCTGGCTAGGAACTCATCCAGCATGTTCAAGGGGCCTTCCGACCGGCCCAGGGACCCTTTCGGTCTAGCCAGGGGCCCCTCTGACTTGCCCAGGAGCCCCTCTGATCGGCCCAGCGACTCTTCTGGTCGGCCTGCGTTGGCTGCTTTGTCGCTCTTGCCGACATGCTCAAGGTGCCCTCCGACCTGCCCTGGAGCCCCTCCGTGCTTGCCAGGGGCCACTTCGGCATGTTCAGGGGCCCTTCTTACCCGCCCATGGGTACTTTCGGTCTGATCAGGGGCCCCTCCGATCCGTGCAGGGGCCCTTTTAACTTTGCAGGGACCCTCTGGTCTCTCCAGGGGCCCTTTAACCTTCTAAGGGGCCCTTCCGACCTAGCAAGGGACTGCGCTGGCTGCTTTGTCGCCTTGCGACATGCTCCGAAGACCCTCCGACCTGCCCTGGAGCCCCTCCGTGCTGGCTAGGGGCTCATTCGGCATGTTCAGGGGCCCTTCTGACCCACCTAGGGGCCCTTTCGGTCTAATCAGGGCCCCTCTGACCTGCACAGGGGCCCTCTTAACTTCCCAGGGGTCCTCTGGTCTGTCCAGGGGTCCTCCAACCTGCTCAGGGGCCCTTATGACCTGGCAAAGGACTGAGCTGGCCGCTTTGTCGCCCTGTCGACATGCTCAGGGGCCTCTCAACCTGCCCAGGGGCCCCTCTGTGATGGCTAGGGGCCCATTCGACGTGTTCAGGGGGCCCATTCGACGTGTTCAGGGGGCCCTCTGACCCGCTCAGGGGCCCTTTCGGTCTTGCCAGGGGCCCCTCTGACATGCACAGGGCTCTTTTGAACGTCTAAGGGGCCCTCTGGTCTTTCAGAGAGGGCCCTGGTGGCCCTAAAGGACCTCTGAAGTCCGCTAAACTTTCTAAAGACCACGCTTCGTGTAGTAAAGAGCCTATGATACCGCGCTTCGCGCGGTCTCGTCGGCCCTTTTCGGCGCGCTGCGCGCGCCGAAAAGGGCCCTCCTGTCCTCTAGGGAGGGGCGGCCGCCCCCGCCGCCCTCCCCTTGGCTACGTGCCTGGCGCAGCTTGCAGACAGGTATGCAGCAACTGGTTGACACCAGGCCCTGGATCCGTTGGCTATGCATTCCCAAGTCATGCGCGAGACCGTCTCCGCATTTGTTGCGATGCTGTATGTTGTAATAATCAGCCATGTATCGCGCCAACTGATCACACATACCTGCTACGAAATTACCGTATCGGTTCACCAGTCACCACTATACTGCGTGTTGTCATTGACCTCATTTCGTCAACTCTCGACAGTTGTACCGCACATCAGTAGCAAAAGCACCTACAATTTGCACATCAGTAGCACACGGAGTCACCTTACACGACATTGACAAGATAATTATCATGTATCAGATCCTATGCTGTAGGGGCCCGCTCAAAAACAAGTGACCGAAATCCGCGAAGTTTTCTATATAAAAAAACGTGTGGGGACCCGCTCTTAGGGCTCTGACCCCCCCCCCCGAAATGGAATCCTGCGTGCGCCACTGGCTGTTGCATTGGCATGCTCTCGGTTAGATAAGTCAATTTAGATTACCCGATACAGAGCAAAAGTTCCGGTTCAATTGGCGAATATTATGGTCATGACTAGATAAAATAGTTTGAATAGCAATATAGACTAACGTGACTAAAATTTGCATTGGTCGACGAAGCGAACTGTTCCATATATGTTCACAGCGGTCGGAATCCACAATTTTGACAAAACAGCACCGGTAAAATGTTGACGGTGGCCTAAATTTTAGGGGTAGCAATGCCGTTTCAGTCGTTTCAACGGCTAAATATATAGAAGACCAGTGTCACGGCAGGGGTGGCAGTCTGCCACCCCTGCCCCTATGGTGGCGCCGCCATTGGCCTATAGACGGTGCACAACGAGTGATCTGACCGCCCCTGGTCACCGGTTGACCTCAGGTCATAACATAAGTTACCAGAATTGCCTATGGGAGAATGACGGTGTACCACAATTTTGCTTTGCCAAAATCACTTAGAGAACCCATGACACCGCCATCGCCTTCCATTTAACCCACTGAATGTGTACAACGCAAGACTTGATCCCTCCAGGTTACCGTTTGACCTCAGGTCACCTGGAAAAGCGTTAATATCCATTTAACAAGCCGTCCAAATACGTATTCGTTGTTTACTAGCTGATTGTGTTACAACTTATACGAAATGTTGTTGTCTATGAGTGTATTCGAACCCTGAAATCATATATCGCTGAGGCTAATCGCTTGACCTCGGGAGGTCATATAGTACCCGCGAGGTCAAATGTCGGGTACCGCATAACGTTTTCCCTAAAGTACTTATCGAAGTCGTTTCAACGGCTAAATATTCACACTAGCCTATAGACGGTTCACAACGAGTGATCTGACCGCCCCTGGTCACCGGTTGACCTCAGGTGACAGGTCACAACATAAGTTACTATTATGGCCTATAGGAGAATGACGGTGTACCGCATATGTCTTTTTTATCTCCCAAAAATCACTTAGAGAAACCATCCGAAGTTAAGTTTGAACACAATCGGTCGGTAAACAACGAATACGTATTTGGACGGCTCGTTAAATCGATATTAGCGTCTTTCCAGGTGACCTGAGGTCAAACGGTGACCTGGAGGGGTAAAGTCTTGCTTTGTACACCGTCTATAGGCTGGTGGTAATATTTAGCCGTTGAAACGACTTCGGTAAGCACTTCAAGGAAAAAGTTATGCGGTACCCAATATTTGACATCACAGGCACTCTTTGACCTCCTGTGGTCAAACGATTGACCTCAGCGAGAAATGCTTTCAGGGTTCGAATACACTCATAGACACCCACATTTTGTATAAGTTTGAACACAATCGGCCGGTAAACAACGAAAGTATTTGGACGGCTCGTTACATGGATATTAACGCTTTTCCATGTGACCTGAGGTCAAACGGTGACCTGGATAGGTCAAGTATTGCGTTGTGTACCTTCGGTGGGATAAAGGGAAGGCGATGGTAGTAGAATGGGTTCTCTAGGTGATTTTGGGGAAACAAATTATGCGGCACCCAGTCATTCTCACAAAGGTCATAATAGTAACTTATGTTGTGCCCTGAGGTCAACCGGTGACCAGGGGCGGTCAGATCACTCGTTGTGCACCGTCCATAGGTTGGTGGGAATATTTCGTTGCTGAAACGACTTCGATACGTACTTTAGGGAAAAAGTTATGCAATGCCCGATATTTGACCTCGCGGGCACTCTTTGACCTCCCGAGGTCAAACGATTGACCTCCGCGAGACATGCTTTTAGGTTTCAAATTCACTCATAGACACCAACATTTCGTATAAGTTTGAACACATTGTTGTACCACTCTAGCCCCTTCAAAACTCCGCCGTAAACAATGCGTCCTATACTCCGCCGGTCCGCTTGGTAGCAGTTGGCATCAGCGTCATCTATAATAGCTTCAATTGTGGTGCCCCACTCACTACTATCCCATCTCTGTCTGTCTACCTGATCCCCTGTTCTACTGGCTGCCTAGTCCACTATCCTACTATGAACTATCTGCGTGGTCCCTAGCACGCCTTTCTGTCTGGCAAGGGCGCCGCCACCTTCTGAAAGTTGGGTGGACGGAGGCATTCTGAAGTCGATTCTTTCCATGCAATACCAATAGGCGTAATGTTCAAATTCAAAAATGTTTGGGGGGACATGCCCCCCCCCGCCTGTGCCGGAGCCCCTGCCGGCTGTTCCCTGTCCGCTTTCCGCCTGGTCCCATATTAAGTCGACGCTCCGCGCTTATCTGAAGGTGGCGCCACGCGCAGCTACAAATAGGTAAAGATGACGCTACGGTCGTCAGACCTTGGGCTATGCTCGCGGTTTCCCGCTTCCATCGCGTTGAGAATGAGTTACTAACAGGGGCTCCGCCACAGGGGGGGGGGGGGGGGGTGGGGGGGGGACGGGGGACGTGTTCCCCCAACATTTTCGATTTTAACCATTACGCCTATGGGCGTTGCATGGAAATAATCCACTTCAGAATGCCTCCCGTCCCACCCAACTTTCGCAAGGTGGCGGCGCCCTTGATTGCTAGTTCAAAATCGTAGAAAGATGAGAAACATCAAACATGTTTACAGTTTTTAAGAGTTCGAAGATTTCCACGGCCGTCGCTCGGAAAGTGGGAGGAGCTGTGTGTGTGTGTGTGTGCGTGCGTGCGCGCGGTGCGCGCTGTGCGCGCGTGTGCGCGTGTGCCGTGTGCGCGTGTGCGCGTGTGCGCGTGTGCGCGTGTGCGCGTGTGCGCGGTGTGCGCGGTGTTCGGTGTGCGCGTGGTGCGCGTGTGCGCGTGTGCGCGTGTGCGCGTGTGCGCGTGTGCACGTGTGCGCGTGTGCGCGTGTGCGCGTGTGCGCGTGTGCGCGTGTGCGCGTGTGCCGTGTGCGCGTGGCGCGTGTGCGCGTGGGCGCGTGGGCGCGTGTGCGCGTGTGCGCGTGTCGCGTGGCGTCTGTGTGCGCGTGGGGTGCGCGTGGGTGCGCGTGGGGCGCGTGGGCGGTGGGCGGTGGGCGCGTGGCGGGTGGACGTGTGGAGCGTGGGTGGACGTGTGGACGTGTGGATCGTGTGGGGGTGTGGGTGTGTGTGTGTGTGTGTGTGTGTGTGTGTGTGTGTGTGTGTGTGTGTGTGTGTGTGTGTGTGTGTGTGTGTGTGCGTGTGCGTGTGCGTGTGTGGTGCGTGTGTGCGTGTGTGCGTGTGTGCGTGTGTGTGCGTGTGTGCGTGTGTGCGTGTGTGCGTGTGTGCGTGTGTGCGTGTGTGCGTGTGTGCGTGTGTGCGTGTGTGCGTGTGTGCGTGTGTGCGTGTGTGCGTGTGTGCGTGTGTGCGTGTGTGCGTGCGTGCGTGCGTGCGTGCGTGCGTGCGTGCGTGCGTGCGTGCGTGCGTGGCGCGTGGCCGTGCGCGCGTGCGCGCGTGTGCGCGTGTGCGCGTGTGCGCGTGTGGCGCGTGTGCGCGTGTGCGCGTGTGCGTGCGTGCGTGCGTGCGTGCGTGCGTGCGTGCGTGCGTGCGTGCGTGCGTGTGTGTGTGTCCAACGGAGCATATTGGCACATGGAACCCAAACGGCTGGGGCGATTTCGACGCGAGGTGGCACCGTCCGATGCGGGAAAACGGCGGACAGATGATGGTACCATTTTCGGGTCAACCGATGGCACGTGGTCAGGGGCGGCGGATAGGGGGGACAAACATATGATTTTGCCCCCCATAAAATTTGTAAGAGGGGCCCTCCAAGAGCGAAGTGACTCCAAAACGAATTTCACTCCGCTTTCAAACAAAGTGCAAGTAAAGTACTAGTAAAACAACAAACGCAAGGTCTGAGGGGGCCATCTGGCCGCCTGAACTCTGAAGGGGCACTCCTGGCCGCCTGAGAGGGCACTCTGGTCGCCTGAGGGGGCACTCTGGCCGCCTGAGGGGCACTCTGGCCGCCTGAGGGGGGCCATCTGGCCGCCTGAACTCTGAAGGGGCACTCTGGCCGCCTGAGGGGGCACTCTGGCCGCCTGAGGGGCACTCTGGCCGCCTGAGGGGGCAACTCTGGCCGCCTGAGGGGGCCATCTGGCCGCCTGAACTCTGAAGGGGCACTCTGCCGCCTGAGGGGGCACTCTGGCCGCCTGAGGGGGCACTCTGGCCGCCTGAGGGGGCCATCTGGCCGCCTTGAACTCTGAAGGGCACTCTGGCCGCCTGAGGGGGCACTCTGACCGCCTGAGGGGCAATATGACCCCGCCTGAGGGGCACTGAGGGGGCACTCTGGCCGCCTGAAGGGGCACTCTGGCCGCCTGAGTCCGCCCTGAGGGAGTCGGGATTCGCTTCCATAGGCGGTGGAAACAGGGGGGCAAGAGCGGATCCAAGGGGGGGGGGGCAAGGGTCAATCTTCCCCCCGCCAAAGTTCCTGAACTATGATTTGGCCCCCCAAATGGTCGGAGGTAGAGTTGTAAAAACTTCCTTTGCAACTGTCAAAATCCAGCTACCCACATTTAAGAACTTGAAAATTTCCCCCGCTTTGCGGCATGACACAAAATTCGCAATTGCTTATACAAATTTTGGAAAATGGGAAATTGAATTTCTTAAGTGTCTGGCAGAGGCTCTCCTTGGCGGTACCTAATTGCTAGCCCATGGCCCACTCCCTTCCTAAAAATATTAGCTTTCAAGCGGGCTACATGTTTAGCTAGTCTGCCGAGTGTCCGAAAAAGGCGACACGACGCCAAAACGCGGACATCGCACCCCGAAGCTGATCCAGCGGTGCCCAACTTGCTGGACCGGAGAGCTAATAGTGGGATCAGGCCAGGACATCTCCCCAAGCCATCTCGCCCAGACTTCTCCAGATCCACAGGGACCATTTGTGCGCGGAAAAGTCGTTCTGGCTCTTGCTCTTTCAAACTATTTGCACTGTTATCAGTTGTTTGTTACAGTTCGTAAATATATTTAGGCGGTGTGTCATCAGTCACAAATTCAAGCTGGACAAAGAAATGTCATGGCGCTAGCACCTCAAAACACCAACCCTACCAATATTGTTTGCATAACAACTCGAATTCGTGAGGCACGGACGATTTACCTTTCATACGGAAAATTTGACTGCCACGCAGAGAGGGTTCTCTTACGCGCCGCGACCGCTTGAACCATCTACCGCCAGGTGCCTGCGATGCCGCAACAGTACGCGTATTTCGAACCATGCTGACCAATACGACTGTGATCGATGACCAGTGACCTAGATCTGACCAGCCGCACGCTGTCCGTTTTTGTGTATATTTGATTTTATCGTCATTTTATTTATTTATTTTCCTTTGTATGTTTTTATTAGTACCTATTTCCTTCACCGCATTCTTTTATTGTGTGTTTTCTCTTTTACTCTCTTCTCTCATCGTCGTAATTTTGGTGTAAACCCGTATACAGTGTTTTTTTTATCACTTTGTCTTTTAGTGTACCTATACTTCTTTGTATACTGTTATGGAGAGTTTCTGTTTTGATCAGCTTTAATTTTAGTGTATACTTTTATGCAGTGTGCTTGCCATCATCGCTCTGTCTGTTCAGTGTAATAGTTGTTATGTACCCAAGTGTAACTCTTATATGTGCTTTTGTAATTGACGTAAGACCGTAATAGCCACTACGTGAATGGTTTTTAACACACTGATTGAAGAGTGCCGTCACTGTAAGAGGGCATTGTGGGCATGTCTAGTGTATGATAACGCTGATGTTTGAAGGCTCATGAGGCGCGTAATGTGTTACTAGCGGCGGCCCCAGAATGCGCGTTCGGCGCAAAAACTAGTGCCCCCATGCGCTTTCGGGCGCAGTGGCGCCAATTTGCATTGGGGGAAGGGGACTGCAAGCCCTGTTGCCCCCCTGGATCCGCCCTGGTGTGGACGTAGACAGCAGGCGGTCCTGGATGAAGGATCATGTATGGTCTGAGCAGATGCATCCGATCGCGCTGGCTCAGCTGAGAGATGTGCAGAATTGGCGGCCCGATCGCTTATGTAGGTACAGTATGTTTCGGTGTGTGTCTGTGCGTGGATTGGCGGGGTGGGGGTGGGGATGTGCCGTGGGGGGGGTGGGGGGGGGGGGTAAAGACGTGGCGACGGCTATGCCCAAGTGCGTGACACACTGCTTAGCTACCCAGAACCACGTGGCTGCACAGATGGCTCTCCGGTACCCGGCCGACTTGGAGTGGCTTGCTATCTGTATCCTCTGTTCTGTAGGTATTATAGCAGCGTCGTGCAAGAAAAACATTGCGCCAAATGATTGATTTTCATGCAATATGTTATGTTTCTAGAAGTTAAAAGCGAAGAAGAAAGTGTTTCATATTTGATGAACTCATTCCTTCAAGTACAGCGGTGACCGAAATTACTATTATAGGTGACAGCACCTTCGATAGCAAAATTTTCCGTATGAAAGGTAAATCCTCACGAATTCGAGTTGTTATGCAAACAATATTGGTAGGGTTGGTGTTTTTGAGTGCTAGCGGCTAGCGCCATGACATTTCATTGTCCACTTGAATTTGTGACTGATGACACACCCTAAATATATTTACCGAACTGTAACAAACAACTGATAACAGTGCAAATAGTTTGAAATGAGCAGCAAGAGCCAGAACGACTTTTCTCGCGCACAAATGGTCCCTGTGGATCTGGAGGAGCCTGGCGAGATGTTTGGGGAGATGTCCTGGCCTGATCCCACTATTAGCTCTCCGGTCCAGCAGTTGGGGCACCGCTGGATCAGCTTCCGGGTGACGATGTCCGCCTTTTGGCGTTCGTGTCGCCTTTTTTTCGGAACTCCGGCAGACTAGCTAAACATTGTAGCCCGCTTGAAAAGCTAATATTTTAGGAAGGGAGTGGGCCATGGGGCTAGCATATTAGGTACCGCCATGGAGAGCCTCTGCCAGACACTTAAGAAATTAAATTTTCCCATTTCCAAATTTGTATAAGCAAGTTGCGAATTTTGTGCCATGCCGCAAAGCGGCGTGAAATTTTCAAGTTCTTAAATGTGGGTAGCTGGATTTTGACTGTTGCAAAGGAAGTTTTTACAACTCTACCTCCGACCATTTGGGGGGCCAAATCATAGGTTCAGGAACTTTGGCGGGGGGAAGCATGACC
>JAXIVJ010016407.1:5000-22500 GCA_036785665.1 Chirona hameri | reverse complement strand
AGCTGACCTCGCCTGACATGTAGACATACAATTAAGTGTGAATCGACAACTTTCAAAAAGGTGGGACAATCTCTTTGACCCTCGCGGCGCTGGGGTCTCCAGCCGAACGCCCGGCGCTGGGGGGGGGGGGTAAATTTTACCCCCCCCCCCCTGGTATCTTCCGAACCAATAACCGCAGCGAGATGTGCACGGCGGCGATCGAAAGCTCTCAGTGAGAAGAATCCAACTTATACCAGAAATTCTTAAAATAAGGTCATGTCAGGTCAGTCAGGTCAAGTGTCAAAATTTAAGTATTGGGGTTTTTGGGCTATACTTTCCATCCAAAGCCTTATATTGCGACTATTATCTCACAAAGTGCTCTCAGATGTATAATGCATCTCCCGCATAAGTACAAGTGAAATTGTAAGCAAAGGTCAAAGTCAAGATCAGGTCACAAAGGTCACAGATCTCCGAAAGTCATGCAACACATGTTGTATGGGTTATTTTACACGTATAATTCGATAGTAGCAGCCATTTTCACAGCCTGACCCCATAGTATGGCCCTCAGGTTAAGGTCAGGTCACAATGGGGACAAAATGTGAAATTGATTAATATAAATAAACATTGCATGTTTCTAGACTAGTTTTGTCTAAAAAAATACAGTGGTGGCATTTATTTGTCTGCATCTGGTCAGTAAAAGCCAAAAAACGCAATAAAAAATGACATCATGAGTTGCTTATACTTAGAGAGCCATAAGTCAGTCAAAAACAAAGATATTGCTTTGAAATTTGGTTTAGGCATCGTTCATACTCGGTTCTCTAATATATCTTCAGTGTTTTTTTTTAAATCTTCAAAAAAAAATTGTGGAAATTCTTCCAAAAAATCAGTTTTTCTCTTTTGTTGGTCCAAAACCCAACATTTCGAAAATCCGAGATAGCCATTTGGACGATTATGTTATTTACTTTCTTTTGACGCTTTTATTTGCGATTTGCATCACAAAGCTATTTTCTACGATTTTTCAAACATTTAACTTTTTCACCAAAAATGACATGACATGACGGCACTAAAACGTCATTATCTCCCAAAAATCTACACCAATTTCAATGCAATTTTGGCAGAAGACGTAGAATTGATGCAGCATAAGGTACCGAAAGTTTCACTTCCATAGTTTTTAAGTTATTGAGAAAATCCGGGAGGGGAGGGGGAAAATCGTGTTTTTTTTGCGGTCAAGGACACAAAATGCTAGTGGAAAGAAGCTAACATAGAAATTTAAAACAGAACTTGGAGCATCAAATAAATGGTAGTTTTCTTCAGAATTTCCAGCTCCGAATCTCGGATAGTAAACCAGGGGGAGGGTCCGACCGGAAAAATGAATACGCATTTCGCTGCACAAATGTTTGTCGTTATCTGTTGCGCTCCGATAAAAGAGCTAAAGGCGAGGACGTCAAACATGATAGAACCAGTCGCACTTCCGCCATTCAAAACAATAATACAGATGACCCGATCATGGCGCCAAATTCAATATGTATTTCAAGAAACTTTAGCTACCCATCTATGCACCGCATACGGACAGGATGATCAACTTCCATTGCCAGGTTCTTGAAAAAATATGTCCCTGCTCCCGGACCTCGAGGCTATTTGCGCATCTCGGCGGGCGCATACATACGACACACGCAGATGAAGTAACCGATACCTACTACGGTGAACGCTGCATTTCTCATATTACTGCCATACAGTCTGTGGCAGAAACCTGGGGCAGCCAGCCAGGCAGCGGCAGTCTGAAATAATATAGCTGGCGACTTCCCGATCGCGCAAAGAAGTCAACGACTTCGCTGACGGATGACATTATAATGTCACCCGTATAGGTCAGACCTATAGGTCTCGCGGTGGGCTTCGCACATGATCAGCGCCTCCATCCGGAGCTCGGTCATTGTCGCTCGGAGAGAGGATAGAGTCTTCTCCACCTTACTGCACACCCTCTCCGCCTCCGCCGTTGTAACCGGAAGAACGGCAAGGACCTACAGGAGAAGGATGGATTTGGACCGATTGTTCTATCGTAGACTTGCTTGCCCGAACTTGTGCAAGATAGAAATAATGAAATAAGGACACCTGTAAACGTGATAATTATTAAAGTTACAAATTATCCCTCGCCCTGGTGGGGATCATTTATCATTTTGCCCCCCTGAGGTTTTTCGAGAATAGCGGAAAAACAGCTGCGCGCAGGGCCGCCAAATTTGGCTGAAATTGCCCAAATTTGGACAAATTTGCCCAGTACCGTTCTAAAAACGCAAATATAGCATGTATTATACTTCACGTCTTGGGGGGGGGGGGGGGGCAAAACATAGTTTCCTCCCCCCCTTGAACGGTCTGGGGGGGGGGGGGGGTGGCCCCGTTGGCCCTCCTGGATCCGTCCTTGCCCTGGCCCAACAGTTTAACATCGACTAAACATGTCTAACAGCAACCACACGTTGTATCCAGTAGTTCGGGTTTGGCGTCGTTTCAGACATTCCATTTATTTAAACGCCGTTAAATGTAGCGGTAAAGGATCTTATGTAGCGGCTTACCACGGGTACCTTTAAACTATCGCAGTGTCACCTAGGTTTGACGAAAACAACCGAGCTTTGTCGCAGGTTAACCCAAAGAAAACCTGCACGCTTTGTATTTATACGATACATCCTAATTTGACGCTAGTTTCAGTTTTCAGAATTTGACGCAATTTTCAGTTTTCAAAGAAAACTGACGACAATCCATCATTATACCATAGTGTAATACATTATAGTAATACGATACAAAATAGTTAGAGTTAGATATATTTTTATATTATATAGTTATAGTATATATAGTTTATAATAACTAAACAACTAGTTATTAGTAATAGTGTAATACATGATTTATTACACTATGATTATACCATGTAATTGCAGATATCTCACAACGATAACATTTCTTTTACCTCATCCCTTTCAGCAAACTATATTCAGTGTGTATTTTTACATTTCTATATTGGACATTTCTAGATTGTGTGCGTACCTCTAGTGTGCGTGGGACGAATGATCACTAACGACTAAAACAATACCTGAGTGATGCCATCAAGCTGAAATATCCAGCAAATGTATTGCCAACCTATATAAGGAATGGATTATGTTGACACAATCTTATATTATCGCATTGTTGACCGTATAATCGTCGATCGGTGTATGAGCACGATCAAGACTTAACGTTATCTGACTTTTATCACAAACAACTACATAAAAGAGCAATAAAGCGGTAATGATGGGACCAAACAATGTCTAGTGGTTAAGCAAATTAGGGAGTCGGACCACCGCAGGTCACATGCTATTACTGACCCTGGATGGCAATGTCGTGTAGCAGCTCCAACTAATAGGCGTGCCTGGCATCGAAGACGCCGCGTCATGGTCAGACGACGACGGTCTGTTATCCTCCCAGTCACATGGTCCGTCCCTGCATTCGCCCGAGAGGTCCCGATACGTTCGCGTTGGATCATACATGTTATGGGGCGGGGAATGCATCGTTGGATCAATAAAGCGCTCCAATAAAAAACGAAAATTACATTAATTGAATTGTGGTGCGGTTACTTATCATGCAACATGGTGAAACCCAGGGGAGCCACAGGGAAGGAAGACTCATCACGCTAAATGAATATTATATCCCAATAATAGCATGCCCTAGACAAGAACGGCGTTTTATTTCTGACATATCGCACATGTTATCACACGATACATACCAGCACATGCCAACTTCTTATGAGGAACAACACCTTATCACACAAAACATACTCCTCGTTGAAACTAATCTATGACTTATGAGCAACGGCTTAAAATGTTCTGGCAAATCGTGTCAGTCTCAAATGGTTCCGACTTCAACGGTATTAAATAAGGACGGCTGGAAGCATTTCTGCAGTTGTTTTTGTGTCGCCGATGGAGCATTTGCGTACAGGTATTGTGTGTGAAGCACCTCAGTACTACGTTGGAAAACATCGCTACTTCGAGGAACGCGAAAACCTTTGATCACACTTCCAAGTTCCAACCCACCTGAAGCCAAAGAACAGACCCCAAACGTCAGCACACCATATAAAACCCTGTGGGCCGATTGTGTTGTGATGTTATTTTATTTGGGCGTTGGAGCCGAGCTCTCTGGACAAGAACAGCGGTGTCCAGCCATCGTGTGGCGCCGGCCGGCCGGAAGGGCCTCCTTATCGGCCGCGCTCTCATGCGACGCGCCACCCTATTCGGAGCCATAAAAAGGCGGCGGCGGCGGCGGCGGCGGCGGCGGCGGCGCGTCGTCGCCCGTCGGGCCTGAGAACAGACGAACGTGCGCGCCTTAGTAATGGGGAGCAGAGAGCCACACACGAGTGGTCCTCTGAGGCCGAGCCACTCCCTTCACGGTGAGAACAGACGAACGTGCGCGCCTTAGTAATGGGGAGCAGAGAGCCACAGTGGTCCTCTGAGGCCGAGCCACTCCCTGAGAACTGACGAACGTGCGCGCCTTAGTAATGGGGAGCAGAGAGCCACACACGAGTGGTCCTCTGAGGCCGAGCCACTCCCTTCACGGTGAGAACAGACGAACGTGCGCGCCTTAGTAATGGAGAGCAGAGAGCAGAGAGAGTGGTCCTCTGAGGCCGAGCTACTCCCTTCACGGTGAGAACAGACGAACGTGCGCGCCTTAGTAATGGAGAGCAGAGAGCAGAGAGAGTGGTCCTCTGAGCCCGAGCCACTCCCTTCACGGTGAGAACAGACGAACGTGCGCGCCTTAGTAATGGAGAGCAGAGAGCAGAGAGAATGGTCCTCTGAGGCCGAGCCACTCCCTTCACGGTGAGAACAGACGAACGTGCGCGCCTTAGTAATGGAGAGCAGAGAGCAGAGAGAGTGGTCCTCTGAGGCCGAGCCACTCCCTTCACGGTGAGAACAGACGAACGTGCGCGCCTTAGTAATGGAGAGCAGAGAGTTACAGAGGTCCTCTGAGGCCGAGCAGAGGTCCTCTGAGCAGAGGTCCTCAGAGGCCGAGCCACTCCCTTCGATTGTCTGACTGTCTGACCGACCAGGTAGGGCCACAGGCACATGCCGGCTCGTCACAGTCGTCTGCTAAGCCACCCCCAGATGGGGTAGAGGAGAGGTAACTGCCGAATGTCACGTGTTTTGAAGTCAGAGATGGAACTGACGGAACTGGCCCTCGGCTGCGAATCAAATGCTGCAGTAAAGTTTTTGAGGAAAGGCGAACCTAAAATATTGACACAGACTTAGTGACTTCAACCAAGTTATTGTGTGTTGTTTTGACAAATTTCCAATAAACATGACGCCGTCAAAATAATTGCAGTCCCACCGGTAGGCAAACGGAAAAGCGCACTGAAATATTGATGCGCTATTCAGGCAAGGATGTATCACAGGGAACCCAAGTGACTATTTTTACACGGCATTATAGCACTGCAGGCTTCACAGGCCTGCATACCGCAGTTATTTTCCACCGACAGGATACAAATTGCTGACGGCAATACGTTACTCAGTTAGACGCAGCGCTGAAGACCGCATGGGGTGTGAATCGGTTACCATAATTGTGACTCTCGCTCTCCGTTCCCAGACACAAACAGCGACGGGCACATTTCATCGTGTGTAACCGCATGCGTCCCGAGAATGCCGGGTTAAAGGCAATAGTTCACCTTTAAGAAGGCAATAGTTCACCTTTAACAAGGCAATAGTTCACCTTTAAAGGCAATAGTTCACCTTTAAAGGCAATAGTTCACCTTTAAAGGCAATAGTTCACCTTTAAAGGCAATAGTCCACCTTTAAAGGCAATAGTTCACCTTTAAAGGCAATAGTTCACCTTTAAAGGCAAAAGTTCACCTTTAAATGCAATAGTTCACCTTTAAAGGCAATATAGTTCACCTTTAACCTGGCAGTCACTGGGGTATATTCTGTAACACGACTCACTGGGGGGGAGGGGTAGCCCACCCTGGTATCTTCAGAACCAATGATCGCAGCGGGACGCGCAAGGCGGCATTCGAAAGCGCTCAATGAGATAAGCCTAACGCAACCTTAAAAATGTCAAATTAAGGTCACATGTCAGGTCATGGTCAAGTCAAACGTCAAAATCGAGGTATTTGAGTTTATGGACAATGCTTGCCATCCATGGCCTTCGATTGCGCCTATAATCACCCAAAGTGCTGTCAAAGGTATGATACATATCCCACATGAGCTAAAGTGAGATTGTTGGAAAAGATCAAGCTCAAGGTCAGGTCACAAAAGGTCACTACACACAAAATATCTATGAAAGTCATGCAGCACATGTTCTATGGATGCTTTTACGCGTAGAATTCGATAGTGGTAGTCATTTTACCACCTGACTTCATTTACGTGAAGTTAGTGTCAAGTTCAGGTCAAGTTCAGGTCACTGCAGGTCAAAATGTAAAATTGATAAATCGAAATGAAAAAAGCATGTTTCTATATCATTTTTTTTTTAAACAGTGCTGGCATTTATTTGTCTGTATCCGGTCAATAAAAGCCAAAAACGCAATTTCAAAATATGACGTCATGATTTACCCATACTTTATATGCCATGACAGTAAAAAAAAATGAAATTTTTAGATTTGGTATGGTAGTTGCCCATATGTCGTTATCTGACATATATTCCGGTTTTTTCAATATCTTTGAAAAATTTGATTTTGTGAGCATTTTGTCAAAAAAAAGTTTTTGTGTGAAATTTATGGGATCAAAAACCAATTTTTGTGAAATTTCGAGATAGATGGTTTGTAGCCCTTGCAATTTTCTACCTTTTAGCGTTTTTCGATTGCATTTTGCTTCAAATACGGCATTTGTACGGCTTGGCAAAGTTTAGCTGATTTTGGTGTCAAAATCGTGTTTAGTGACGTCACTAAAGTCACTATATCTCAAAAAATTCTGAGGAAATTTTCTCATTTTTTCTCTCAAAAGGTGTAAAAATGATGCCCGGAAAGGTACTGAAATTTTAGCGTCGATATCTGCATTAGTTATTGAGATATTCCTAATATTCCTAAGGGGCGGGCTAAAAAAGCCCCCAGTGACTCGCGAGTTAACATGGCATTTTTGACTGAAATAGCATATTTGTAGAGCAGATCGAAAAATGGGTTGTGGTGAAATAATTACCTCCCTACGTAAAGCCATTTCGACACAGGACTAGTGGGCCCGGTTTCATGTCCGTTGTTCCGGGCCACGATCGGGATATGAACGCTCGCCGCCGGAGGCAGGTACACTCTCTGGCACGAAGTCTCTGATCACGACGCCTCGTTAATATCCGCTCAGCCGCCCGGGCGGCGCGGCGGCCCCTTGTCTGAGACTGTACTTGGCGTCAGGCGGAGCGGGGCGGAGCCAGAACGCCAGCTGCTATCGTACGATTTATCGTGAAATGCGAAGAGAAACTTACCTCTTTCTCCACATATATCCATCAGTTGTCCAAACCAAAGTCATATTCGTAGTTTTGCGCTCAAGATAACTGAGTATGGTTGAATTCAAGACAACTTTCAAGGTTACCTATTCCCTTTGACACCCGAATATGTTACGGACATATCCGTCCTAATTTAGCAGGATGGTATGTCGTTATTAGTCTAGCACAATGTATGTGCGGACATTTAGGTCCTTGATGTGCATCAACAATTTTATCAAATCCAGTGAAACATTTCGAAGTGAATATTGCCCGAATGATTTAAACAAAGCCATTTTTTGGAAAGACAATGGACATCTTGTGATAAGCCAAAGTGCTTGATATTTATTATTAAATTGATAATTTTTAACTAGGAGATTCGACAAATCGCAATATCTTTTTATTCCGTCAGATAAAAATACGACAAAAAGCATTCAAAGCACAAAGTGTCCCGAAAGTCACGTGACCAAATATCGCTCACCGATTGGTCGTGACGTCAGCAGTCGTATTCGCCACGGCCCGGCCGTAGGCGGCGAGTGGGTGGCGGACGATTGGAGCCCATCAGGGGCGCAGCCAGGGGGAGGGGGGGGGGTGCTCCTCCCCATTGGGCCGAAGGGCCCTCCGGGCCCAATGGGCGGGATAGCCTCGGCCCCTCAGCCCAATGGAAGCGGTCGAGCGACCTAAGGCTTACCAGGCCAGAAAGTCCTTGTTCGGACTGAGGGCCCTCAGCAGGCCCGAGAGAGCCCTTGATCGGCCCGGGGATCCCTCGGCCGGCCCGAGAGGGCCCTAAGCCGTCCTGAGGGGGCCTAAGTTGATTGATCTGAGGGGCCCTCGTACGGCCTACGGGGGGGGGGCTCTTGCTACTAAGAGGGCCTACAGTCTTCCTGAGGCCTCCAGTCGGTCTAAGGGGCCCTCCGCGCTGGCGTAAGAGTGCCCTAGGACGTCTTGAGGGGGCCCTGGGTTGGTCGGTCTGATGGGCCCTCGGTTGGCATGTGGAGTCCGATCGGCCTAAAGGGGCCCCGGTCGACATAAGGGAGGCCCTTGGTTGGGCTGAGGGTGAGGGCCCTCAGTCAATCTGAGGGAACCCTTATTAGGCTTAAGAGTGCCCCAGGTCGACCTGAGGGGCCCCATCCGGCCTAAGAAGACCTTAGGTCGTCCTGAGGAGCCCTAGGTTTGTTAGCCTGAGGGGCTTCTCGGTCGCCCTGAGGGGCCCTCGGTCGGCCTGGGGGGGGGGGGGGCGATCGACCCAAGGAGCCCTCGGTCAGGATAAGAGATGCCCTTGGTTGAGTTGAGGGGCCTTCAGTCGGCCTGATGAAGCCCTTGTTAGGCCTAAGAGTGTCCCAGGTCGACCTGAGTGACCCTCGGTTGGCCTGAGGAGCCCTTGGTCGGACTGTGGGGTTCTGGTCGGCGTAAGAGGGGCCCTTGTTCGGCCTGAGGGGCCCTTGAGTGGCTTGAGGAGCCCTCAGTCGGCCTGATGGAACCCTTGCTAGGCTTAAGAGGGCCCAGGTCGACCTGAGGGTCCCTGCCTGCATAAGGGGGTCCTCGACCGGCCTAAGGAGCCCTCGGCCGGCCCAAGAGGGTCCTAGGTCGTCCTGAGGCCTTTAGGTTGGTCGTCCTGAGGGCCCCTAGGTTGGTCAGCCCGAGGGCCCTCGGTCGGCCTATGGGGACCCGTTCGGCCTAAGGGGACCCTCTGTCGGTCTGAGGGCCCTTGGTCGGCCTGAGGCGCCCTCGGTCAGCAGGTCACGTCAACTGAGCCAGGTTGTACGGGCGGCGCCACTAGCGTTGTATAGATGGTGCCCGGAGCGATACGACTCGTGACGTCACAGCCATTATGGCTTCCGTTTCTGGTTGTCCGTTTAAAAAGAAAACAAATATGAAGACGTGGTTTAAATTCATTATTATGTATATTTTCAATATGAAATAGAATCCGTAGATTCTAATTTTGCTATTGGCGAAAATAGCATAACACGTCCAGTATATGCTTAAGATTAAAATACCGGGGCATTCACGTTTTTATATGTAGATGATTTTATTAATTATTTTCAATTGTCTTACGCCACTGATGCAATGCAGTTGGGGTGGGGGTTGGTAGTACAAAGGCGTTTCCGACGTGCATTTTCCCAGAATCATTTCAGCAGTCTTTTTCGGAAAACTAATAATTTTATTTAATTTAATGTGTCGGGCATCTTGGGTTTTCCATGTATATTTGTCATGGTTGGATATAATTTACCCTAATGGGCGATACTCCTAGCGGTCATTAAGCAAGGGAAACTGGGTTTCCGAAGTGAGTGTAGCGTGTTACTTCCCGATATTGCATGAACTAATATACAAATACATATTCTAAAAGAATGCATCAGGGCATCTTTACAAAGTTCCCTAATTTTGAAGGAGTATACATTGTTTTCCCAACCGTCATGGTGGCGGCTAATTTTAGTACCAATTCCTGCCGCCAGAGGCGACACTAGTAGTATGTCCGCACCTTGCCCGTAACGTTACCCATTCAAGGGAATAGGTCACCTTGAAAGTTGTCTTGAAATTTGGCTATACGGGGTATTTCGAGCTGAAAAAACGAATATGACATTTGTTTGGACGATAGATGGATATCCGTCGAAAAATGGGCATGATTCTCTTTTCTCCTTCATGGCCATACAAAACTTCATGACAATTATGACGTCATGCATATGGTAGCTTGGATATGGAAACTATTGTACACAATAACGACGGACTTTAGGCATATATACACAGGCTGCTTGTAACGTAAACAACCGTTGTGAGGACCCGAAACAGCGTCTTCTAAAAGGGGCCCACTAGCCCTGTGCCGAAATTACTTAGCGTAGCGAGGTAATTATTTCACCACAGCCCGTTTTTCGATCTGCTCTACAAATCTGCTATCTCAGTTAAAAACCCCATGTTAAAGGTGAACTATTCCCTTTTAATTAGAAATGGGTCCACCTGAAGTGGTTTTATCAATCAGCAATATCATCAAAAATGATGATACATACATCATAATTCAGCAGACGTATAATCTCGCTTCAACGAAGCATTATTATACATACATAGCTGGGATTAGTTCAAGTAAATTAACTTTGCAGGGTTTACTAATCCTGTCGCTTGCCATGCGTCATCAATGCGCACTAAAAAACGCAACTCAGGGGAGGACTGGAAACACGATCACTTGCCAGTTTTGTCTGAGATTCAGTAACCTTGCTTAAAGACGATTTATTATTTAAAACAATTAAATAAGATTCCGGTCCTCCTCATTGTAAACTGTAGCCACCAACCGAGAGGATGGGCTGAACGGACTCAACCGACATCCTATCCCCGGGCGGGCCACTTCACCAGCCTTCTGCACCCATGTTCCTCACCACTGTGTGTATGAACGCCTCACCATCACCAGCTAATTATCACCTTCCGCTGGTCGGCCAGCTAATTACCACCTTCCGCTGGTCGGTCGGCCTGCAGCGCTGCTGGGTACCTGCCGCACCTTCAGTGACCGCCGCGGGGGTGAAATAACTCCCGCTCTGGGGGAGCCGGCTACCATTCTGCGTACCAACAGTTAATTACGCAGGCTGAGAGTGGCGTGGGTTTAACGGCATGGCAGCAGCTGTCGTGGTGGTGGTCCTGGAGTGCTGGGTAAGGCACGGTGGCTGGACAAGGACAAGTTAGTGCGGCCCTCTGCAGGTAACACCCATTGTTCTGAAACTTCCATTCTGGAGCATATGTTCAGGGGCAGATCCAAGGGGCAAGGGGCCATGCCCTCCCCAAAGGTCCTGAAACCATGATTTGGCTCCCCAAAACGTATTTTCTCAATAACTTATAAACGATAATAGATATCGGTGTACAACTTTCAGTCTCTTATGCTGCATCAATTTTACGTATTCTCTCAAAATTTCATTGAAATTAGTACGGTAGGTTGGGAGGTAATGACGTTTTAGTGACGTCATGTCATGCCATTTTTGGTGGACAAAGGATAAATGTTTGACAAATCGTAGAAAATCGAGTTTTGAAGCAAATTGCAAATACAAAACTTCAAAGGAAAATACATTCTATTTTTCTCCTAATGTCCTCGGATTTGCGAAATTTTGGGTTTTTGGCCCCACAAAATAAAAATAAATGATTTAAAGGAAACAAAAATTCCAAAAAATATTTTTTTTCGAAGATATTAAACAAACCAGAATTTATAGTGGAAAGGCAAGTATGAACGATACCCACACCAAATTTCAAAACAATATCTTTATTTTTGACTGACTTATGGCTCCCTAAAGATGAGTAACCCATGACATATTTTAAATTGCATTTTATGGCTTTTCTGACCAGATACATAAGTAAATGCCAACACTGTATTTCTGAGACAAAACTGGTCTAGAAACATGCCTTTTTTATTTAGATCAATCAATTTCAAATTTTGACCTTATGCGACCTGACCTTGACCTGAACTTCACCTAAGGGCCATTATATGGGGTCAGGGTGTGACAATGGCTACTGCTATCGAATTATACGTGTAAAATAACACATAAAACATGTGTCGCATGACTTTCGTGGATCTCTTGCCAATAGTGACCTTTTGTGACCAGACCTTGACCTTTGATTACAATATCAATTTCGCTTATGCGGGATATGTATTATACCTCTGAGAGCACTTTGTGCCATAATAGTCACAATCTAAGGCTTTAAATGGAAAGTATGGCCCATCAACCCAAATACCTCGATTTTTACCTTTCAACTGACTGTGACTTGACATGCTACCTTATTTGGAAAATTTCGCATATGCTTTGGATGCGTCTCATTGAGAGCTTTCGATTGCTGCCTTGCGCGTCTCGTTGCGGTTATTGGTTCGGAAGATAACGAGGGGCAGAATATGCCCCCCCCCCAGCGGGGGGTTAACCCGGGGGTTGTTCGGCTGAATACCTCAGCGGGGCGTGGGTTAACGTCGCGTTCTACCTCCCCTCCCACCGGGTCAACAACGTCTCGCTGACAGCTGACCGGTCTGCTACCCCTTCCCCCCCGGTCAACAACTTTTCGGTGACGGCTGACGGCCCGCTACTCCCCTCCCCCCCGCCCCGCCCTCGCTCAACAACTTTTTGGAAATACGCCACTGGACCCCCCACCACAAAAACAACCCACAAATCCGCCCCTGCATATGTTAAACGTATGCGAACGCCGATGTTCGCTGTAATTGGGTACATTGCCTGTTGTCGATTAGCACGACTAAATAAATCAGGAAAATGATTATACTTGAATGTGTAATGATGGCAAGGAGGACACATCGGCCGTCCGAAAGTATCAGCAGGGAAATTAAACGGAAATGGAGCTGTAATGTAATGCGCAATTATGGATGAAGTTGTAATAGCAGCACATCAACGCACGCCAGCTCGAAGTCATCTGTTAGTTTCGTGGAAAAGTCAATCTTCTGGCTGTCCATCCACCGACAACACAAGTGCTCTTCCAAAGAGAAACGTCGCGCCGCCACTTTTGACGACGTGCTGACCCCAGGTGCACCGTATCCACCCAGCGACCGGACCACCGACTAAATGAGGGCGAGGTGCCGCCGACACTTTTCACGACGTGCTGACCCCAGGTGCACCGTATCCACCCAGCGCCCGGACCACCGACTATATGAGGGCGAGGTGCCATCTGCCACGCTCACAACAACCACACGGCCCGGACGGGGCTCGCTCGCCCTGGTCTTTTCACTAGAACAATAAATATCAAGGTCGTAGAACGCTGGACAGATTTATGCACTTGCACACGTTTATGCGTATTTTTGTTCATGCACAAAATGTATGTAGCAGACGCAAAGCGGAAAGTCTGGTCAATCAGGTTTGTCAAGTGGAGGGTATAGTTGCCAATTTTGTTGAAGTACATACATACGAAATCATACTGTTTGTCTTATCTTCACATGTCTTTGTCGCCCTGCGGCATCTGAGCCGCATCTCACGCGCCTTCGTCCATCTTCTCACCCCTCAGAAGACCAGCCAATCCGGCCTAACCAACTCCCTTCGCATATGTAGCATTCGCAAACACATCGCCTTTTATTTGTAATCGTGGGTCATGGTTGCGCCCGTTTAAATCATGCGTCCACTCATCCGTGGAATGTGGACGCTTCTATCCACTTCGTGACAGGATCCCCCGGTGACGGCGACGTTCCTTTCCATCTTCGGCGTGCCTTCGGCGTGCCTCCGGCGTTATTTGGCGCGATCCATACTTGGAGAGAGGCGATATCTATAATGGCATCAGTGCGTCTACAGCGGCGGCGGCGGCGGCGGCGGAGCTGGGGTGGTGACCAGCCGTGGGGCATGATCTGGCCCGGCCAGACCGGACCTGACCTGACCTGACCTGAGCTGACCGGAGCTGAACCGACCTTGTCTGACCTGACCTGACCCAGCCGGTCCTAATCTGATCTGAGCTGACTTTACCCGACCTGACCCGACCTCATATGACCTGATCCTGTCCTGAACACGAGCGGAATTCACCTGACCTGACCTAGCCCGACCTCGCCCAGCCCGACCTGACCCGATCCAACCCAACCTGATTCCACTAGACCCGACTCGAACCGACGCGAACGGACCCGACCCGACCCGGCCCGACCCAACCTAACCCCACACGGCAGGCTGGCGGCCCAACTGTCTCGCCGGAGGAAGAGACCGTTGGCAGGCATACAAGCTGTTTGGAGCACTTACTCGCGCATTTAGGATATTGAGATACTGGAATGCGAGATTTCAGCTTTCGCTCCATCGAAATGTGCCTATTCTAACTTGAGCTCTGTTCTAACTCTGGGGTTCGAATGTCATTGAGGAATGAGGCTGAAACAGAAGAGAATGGAAACATTCTTTGGAATTATATAGGTAGAAAAGGTAATGGACATAGTTTTGGTAGCCTATTGCGAAAGTCATTTAGTAATTCGAATCATAACCTAAATATTTGGAAAGGATAGCTTTGGGCCTAGATAATCAGGAAGCGACAGAACAAAAACAAATCCGTGAAGGGATCTAAGCTCCACTACTTAAAAAAAAACTATTTGTCATGCGTTTGAGCAGTTTCTCAATACAGATTTACAAACCAATTTCTCCGCCAAATGTAACAGTAATGTAATTCATTTTCCGACCATTTGTTGAGTAGTTATTAATTTTCCGAAACACGCCCCGGGCGACTGTGGCCAGTGGACAATCGAGTTAGAATGAGGCTATCAGTTACAGTGTCTGGCTACAATCGCTCCAGCTCCCGCGGTGCCGCTAAATGGGTCCCTGTCTCGGCGCTAAACGCCTCAGCGAGTTACAGTGCGTCATAAATCACCCTGCAGCGCCGGAAGATAGCAGTTGTATCCGCGGCCAGCATCTCTCAGCACTCGCAGCGGGGGCATACAGGGCAACACAATTCAGCATCTCAAAACAAATAGATAAGTACCGTGTTTGTCATATATATATATATATATATATATATATATATATATATATATATATATATATATATATATATATATATAGACAGACAGACAGACAGACAGACAGACAGACAGACAGACAGACAGACAGACAGACAGACAGGCAGGCAGGCAGGCAGGCAGGCAGACAGGCAGACAGGCAGACAGGCAGACAGACAGGCAGGCAGACAGGCAGACAGGCAGACAGGCAGACAGGCAGACAGGCAGACAGGCAGACAGGCAGACAGGCAGGCAGGCAGGCAGACAGGCAGGCAGACAGGCAGACAGACAGACAGACAGACAGACAGACAGACAGACAGACAGACAGACAGACAGACAGACAGACAGACAGACAGACAGACAGACAGACAGGCAGCCAGGCAGCCAGACAGCCAGACAGCCAGACGGCCAGACGGCCAGACGGCCAGACGGCCAGACGGCCAGACGGCCAGACGGCCAGACGGCCAGACAGCCAGACAGCCAGACAGCCAGACAGCCAGACAGCCAGACAGCCAGACAGCCAGACAGCCAGACAGCCAGACAGCCAGACAGCCAGACAGCCAGACAGCCAGACAGCCAGACAGCCAGACAGCCAGACAGCCAGACGGCCAGACGGCCAGACGGCCAGACGGCCAGACGGCCAGACGGCCAGACGGCCAGACGGCCAGACGGCCAGACGGCCAGACGGCCAGACGGCCAGACGGCCAGACGGCCAGACGGCCAGACGGCCAGACGGCCAGACAGCCAGACAGCCAGACAGCCAGACAGCCGGACAGCCGGACAGCCGGACAGCCGGACAGCCAGACAGCCAGACAGCCAGACAGCCAGACAGCCAGACAGCCAGACAGCCCGACAGCCCGACAGCCCGACAGCCCGACAGCCCGACAGCCCGACAGCCCGACAGCCAGCCAGCCAGCCAGCCAGCCAGCCATATATGTATATGTATATGTATATGTATATGTATATGTATATGTATATGTATATGTATATGTATATGTATATGTATATGTATATGTATATGTATATGTATATGTATATGTATATGTATATGTATATGTATATGTATATGTATATGTATATGTATATGTATATGTATATGTATATGTATATGTATATGTATATGTATATGTATATGTATATGTATATGTATATGTATACGTATATAATAGGTATAGGTATAGGTATAGGTATAGGTATATGTATAATGTATACGTATATGTATACGTATACGTATACGTATACGTATATGTATACGTATATGCATATTGCATATGCATATTGCATATGCATATTGCATATGCATATTGCATATGCATATTGCATATGCATATTGCATATGCATATTGCATATGCGTATTGCATATGCGTATTGCATATGCATATTGCATATGCATATTGCATATGCATATTGCATATGCATATTGCATATGCATATTGCATATGCATATTGCATATGCATATTGCATATGCATATTGCATATGCATATTGCATATGCATATTGCATATGCATATTGCATATGCATATTGCATATGCATATTGCATATGCATATTACATATGCATATTGCATATGCATATTGCATATGCATATTGCATATGCATATTGCATATGCATATTGCATATGCATATTGCATATGCATATTGCATATGCATATTGCATATGCATATTGCATATGCATATTGCATATGCATATTGCATATGCATATTGCATATGCATATTGCATATGCATATTGCATATGCATATTGCATATGCATATTGCATATGCATATTGCATATGCATATTGCATATGCATATTGCATATGCATATTGCATATGCATATTGCATATGCATATTGCATATGCATATTGCATATGCATATTGCATATGCATATTGCATATGCATATTGCATATGCATATTGCATATGCATATTGCATATGCATATTGCATATGCATATTGCATATGCATATTGCATATGCATATTGCATATGCATATTGCATATGCATATTGCATATGCATATTGCATATGCATATTGCATATGCATATTGCATATGCATATTGCATATGCATATTGCATATGCATATTGCATATGCATATTGCATATGCATATTGCATATGCATATTGCATATGCATATTGCATATGCATATTGCATATGCATATTGCATATGCATATTGCATATGCATATTGCATATGCATATTGCATATGCATATTGCATATGCATATTGCATATGCATATTGCATATGCATATTGCATATGCATATTGCATATGCATATTGCATATGCATATTGCATATGCATATTGCATATGCATATTGCATATGCATATTGCATATGCATATTGCATATGCATATTGCATATGCATATGCATATGCATATTGCATATGCATATTGCATATGCATATTGCATATGCATATTGCATATGCATATTGCATATGCATATTGCATATGCATATTGCATATGCATATTGCATATGCATATTGCATAGTGCATATTGCATATGCATATTGCATATGCATATTGCATATGCAATATTGCATATGCATATTGCATATGCATATTGCATATGCATATTGCATATGCATATTGCATATGCATATTGCATATGCATATTGCATATGCATATTGCATATGCATATTGCATATGCATATTGCATATGCATATTGCATATGCATATGCATATTGCATATGCATATT
>JAXIVJ010016406.1:0-28960 GCA_036785665.1 Chirona hameri | reverse complement strand
TAATGGAGTGGTCGATTGCTTTGCGCGTATGCTCTCACATCACGTTGTGATCGTACTGTGGATGTAATATTGCCGATGCCGATGAGCAGGGCGTTATTACTGGCCAGCCAGGGCAGGGTGGTAGTATTGATCAAAGGCACAGGAGTGGGCTCTCGCGTATTATGCACGCACCCACTTACACGCAGACGCACATATCTCTGTGTTGACAGACCGACCAGGAGTGTCGCGGGGGAGTGGACTCACGGGCTCTCTTGGGGCTCTGCTGACCGGCCGGCTGCGTGGAGTCCAGTTCGGAGACGATCTTGGCGGCGCGGTACGAGCCGCCGTTAGTGCTGCGCGTGCTGCGCGTGCTCCGGTTACTGCGGAGGGAGCCGCTCTGGGAGGCCGTCCGCCAGGTCTGCCGAGATGGCCACAGCGGTCAGAGGAGGAACACACAGGGGTTACTGCGGAGGGAGCCGCTCTGGGAGGCCGTCCGCCAGATCTGCCGAGATGGACACAGCGGTCAGAGGAGGAACACGGGGGTTACTGCGGAGGGAGCCGCTCTGGGAGGCCGTCCGCCAGGTCTGCCGAGATGGCCACAGTGGTCAGAGGAGGAACACACAGGGGTTACTGCGGAGGGAGCCGCTCTGGGAGGCCGTCCGCCAGGTCTGCCGAGATGGACACAGCGGTCAGAGGAGGAAGACAGGGGTTACTGCGGAGGGAGCCGCTCTGGGAGGCCGTCCGCCAGGTCTGCCGAGATGGCCACAGCGGTCAGAGGAGGAACACACAGGGGTTACTGCGGAGGGAGCCGCTCTGGGAGGCCGTCCGCCAGATCTGCCGAGATGGACACAGCGGTCAGAGGAGGAACACGGGGGTTACTGCGGAGGGAGCCGCTCTGGGAGGCCGTCCGCCAGGTCTGCCGAGATGGACACAGCGGTCAGAGGAGGAAGACAGGGGTTACTGCGGAGGGAGACGCTCTGGGAGGCCGTCCGCCAGGTCTGCCGAGATGGACACAGCGGTCAGAGGAGGAAGACAGGGGTTACTGCGGAGGGAGCCGCTCTGGGAGGCCGTCCGCCAGGTCTGCAGAGATGGACACAGCGGTCAGAGGAGGAAGGCAGGGGTTACTGCGGAGGGAGACGCTCTGGGAGGCCGTCCGCCAGGTCTGCCGAGATGGACACAGCGGTCAGAGGAGGAACACAGGGGTTACTGCGGAGGGAGACGCTCTGGGAGGCCGTCCGCCAGGTCTGCCGAGATGGACACAGCGAGGAGGAAGACAGGGGTTACTGCGGAGGGAGACGCTCTGGGAGGCCGTCCTCCAGGTCTGCAGAGATGGCCACAGCGGTCAGAGGAGGAATACTGACGTGAAAGCACGACATGACAATCGACACAGGCAGGAAGCATGGAACAACGAGTTGATGTCCCGAAATATTGACGGCGGATAAGAACCGAGTACTGACTGCTATTATGCAGCAGTACAGATGAGTTATATCAGCCTGATACATTTGATTAATATAACACGTGGGTTTAGCTGGAGTGCGTCCTTATGGGATGCCTTCAAGGCATCGATAAATATTTTAGCTAAGTGAATGCATGAAATGCAAACATGATTTTCTCAGCATGGTATCACTACACCAGCCGCGTGCCAAACCCAATCAACCGAATTTCTCCACACGTGGGGAGTGCTTACTTTAGTGCTATATCAGCGAGAGCAGTGTGATCACTGTTTTCGTCAAAGCTGCCTTCTTTCTTCTTTTCTCCTTCAACCCAGTATCTGTCACCAATTGACCGCCAATTGACCGCACCTGTCCTGTCCATTATATGTCACCAATTGACCGCCAATTGACCGCACCTGTCCTGTTCAGTATCTGTCACCAATAGACCGCCAATTGACCGCACCTGCCCTGTCCAGTATCTGTCACCAATTGACCGCCAATTGACCGCATCTGTCCTGTCTAGTATCTGTCACCAATTGACCGCATCTGTCCTGTCCAGTATCTGTCACCAATTGACCGCCAATTGACCGCACCTGTCCTGTCAAGTATCTGTCACCAATTGACCGCACCTGTCCTGTCCAGTATCTGTCACCACTTGACCGCACCTGTCCATCTCTCGCTCTGTGCGTCTCTACTGTTATTTGTCACTGCACAGTTGGATCAATCCACCACCTTCCACTCCAGCTGACCGGAAGGTGAAGACACGGAGCCGAGCCCGGCTGCCTCCTGGTCCTCCCTTGGCTGACCTGTCACACCTCCAGAACCTCCCTTGGGGTCCCGTCCGACCTCCTGGGCCTCCTTGGAGTACCCGTCGGACCTCCCTGGCCCTCCCTAGGGACCCATTTGACCTCCTGGACCCTCCCAGGGGGACCAGTCTGACCTCCTGGATCGTCTCTGGAGGACCCACCGGCCCTCCCAGCCCCTCTGACGGCAGATAGTAGGTGTAAGGCGTGAGGGAAGAGGCAGCGCTGGCCAGGCCCCACCAGGACACCACCTGCATTATTCAGCGCGGACCTGCGAACTGCCGCGGGGAAAGCCGACCGGAAAAACGCAGCGATCGTGGCGACAGCGGCCGTCACCCCGGTGATAAATCGCCGCCTCTCCCGGGGGCGGGGGCGGGGAGCAGGGGTGACGCAGCGGATTAGCAGCTGAAGGCCGGCCAGCTGCGCCACGCGCCTGCTGGTGCCGCAAACACGCCTCTCGTGGCCGCGGAAAACGTGTCTCGCGTGCTACCGCTCGGCACATCAGCGAACGCCAAGTCATCGCTCTGTTAAGTTCCATCATTCAAACTTTCTGGTTTTTTTTTGTTTTTTTTTTTGTCGGATTTGGACGTGTGTTACACATTTTAAGAAGTCGTGGTTGAATGCTGGGATAAGAAGGCAGTGGTTCGAATTGCGCCATATCGGAACAACATCTCGGATCATCGAGCGTGTCCGATGTGGGGAGCGAGTTTCGTTTGTGACGAAAACAGCCGGACGTCGAGGGTGCCACTGCAAGTCAAGAGTGGCGCCGCCCGGGCATGTTGTTTGCGACCCAGTCAAACGTTAATAGTGATAAAGTCGTGCCACAAAAACGCCGCCTGACCTGTAAATCTCAGTAGGTAATCTCAGAAGGTGATGCTCACGCAATATTTTTGTTCTGGAGGGAAGGAAGGATGAAATGGGCACTCAGTCAGATTAAATTATCCGGCCGGTAAGTGGTTGGTTATACCGCTGAGGAGTATACCTGGGTACTGTTACATCTGCCTTTCTCAGGAAGCTGTGATGTTACCCAGCTGAAAAGGCGAAAGCAATAGTGACTTAATTGTAAATTCTCCGGCCGGTAAGTGGTTGGTTATACCGCTGAGGATTATAACTGGGTACTGTTACATATGGGTACTGCCTTTCTCAGGAAGTTGTGATGTTACCCAGCTGAAAAGGTGAAAGCAATAGTGACTTAATTGAATAAATTGACTTAAACACCGTTTAAAGGGAATAGTACACCTTTAACATTAGTTTTTTAACTGAGCTAGCCAGATTGTCGGGAGTACTGAGAAATCTCCAAATCTTAAATGTTTCCTTCCAAAACGACCTAGTTGCTGAGTTTCAACGCAAAAATCGTTGGGTATATTTGGTTATATTTTAAAGGGACAAATCTTGTGACGTTTCGCATACGTCATTAGTATTCTTACCGCACTTCGTTTTCGCCAGGGTAATAAAACAACGTTTTCGCTATTTGGACCGGCCGCGACCGAAACGCATCGTTTGTAATGTGTTCATGAGCTAGACATATTATTGGCCATAACTTTCTCAATTTTTATTAGATTTCCTATTGAAAATAATACCAACACTCGTCTTGAAAAGGCACACCTTTTGAAGGGTGGCTTGTACCGGTAGTTGCAATATTATCTGCAATAGAAGCACATGCACCTGTAACTGCGATACATTTGGGACACATTCTGCCTGTGGTTACAGTTTTAAGTAATTACCTCTGTCAATTGTGAACCGATTTCCAATTGAAAATTACCAATAGATGCTTAGTGATAAGACGCATTTGTTGATTGGTGGCTGGTCGGTGTTCATTCAATATATTGATTCAATTTTGACAAAGTTTGTTTATTGTTTACGTTGGAGTGCCGCTTAGCTCGAAATATTATTGGCTATAACTTTGTCAATTTTCATTGGATTTCTAATTGAAAATAATGTCCACACTCGTCTTGAAAAGGCGCACCTTTTTATAGGTGGCTAGTGCCGGTAGCTGCAATATTTATTTACATCCACCACATATCGATGCACACATATAAACACATTTGTGGGTAGGTATAACCCATTTATTTATGGACATGGACATTATGGGTATGTGTTCACGCAACGCCACTACAACTCTGCTCATACAAGGACATAGTTAGGTACTTCAGGAATGTGGTACTTTACGGATGGTACCAATGCAATAAAATAACCATCGTGAAAACGGCTAGTGTAAACATTCACACATTTTCAATCGCGACCAATATATTCGCAAGTCGCGATCCAGCGAATGAGGTTGTTAGTGTTGCTTACATATTCTGATTAAAGGATAGGCTTTCGCCGGTATGACGTCACAACTCGTTTAGGTGACGCAAGATTATTGTGACGTCATATGTATTAATATCAATATTTTCCAATTATGACAAATTGGTACTTTTTTTCTCGCAAAAACGAATGCCAGAACCGTAATCAGGACACTCTTTTCCATCATTCCATGAACTTTTACCAAGGTGTACTATTCCCTTTAATGCATGAGACTCGTCAGAGCTCGAACTGTAAACTGCGCACGGGAGAGAGTTCAATCTACAGTTTAGTAGCGCCATGTCTCATTGGATTGATCCTGCAAATTTTCGCTAGCATGGCGGTTAAACGTTTGCGATCAGCATGTGAACATTTACAACATTTTCCCCGTGCAGCAAGACGAGAAGCCTGCTGATGAGTTGAAATCTGATGATCTCTTCATGATGATCTCTTCAAATGAGTTGCTCTTCAATACCGAGAATGCAATGTCATTTAACTTCTCTTTGCAGTGTCATGTAGCATCGGTATTGTTAAGGGAAACCGAACGAAATCAAGTAATACATCTGAAACCAATTCATATTTCAAATATTACAACAACAAAAAATCACATTTGGTGTGTGGTTAGTGACCTCTCATTTACCACTTTCCCATAAATCAGTGGTAAATCTGTAAATAAATCAATTAATCATCAAATAAATCTTTCCCATAAATCAGCCTCTGCATGTGCGTACGTGCACACCCCTATTCTGTATCGCAGGAATGGCTGAGCCGATTGTGTTAAGTTTTGTGTGTGGTTAGGGACCTCTCAGCCGCCACTTTCCCACAAGTCAGGGGTGGGGTGGTTCTGCACGTGCGCACGTGCACGCCTTTTTGTATCTCAGAAACTACTTGCCCGATGGAGTTGAAATTCACCATACATTGTTTTCGCGCTCGCTCGTTTATCGCCAACTACGGCGTGTTTCTGGTTATATATATTCTCGAAGAGCATGCTACGCTTGAAACGCACTCCCGTTTGACAGATCACAGGTTGATAAATTAAATTTGCCAACGATTCAGTGTAACCCCAAATAAGTTAACGGCACCACCGACGCCAACGGCGTCGCCTCTTCGCGCAGCGAAGCAAGCGGGGACCGCTTGTATAATTCACTAATTTTCTAACTGTACGTCTGTCATCTGTCTGTGTATCTGTCTGTGTATGTGTCCTCATTTATTTAGCCACACGCACAGCACAGACGGCAGCACCGATGACGGTGAAATTTGCACTCACGACAGTTTCAAGCTTTGTGACGATCCACGGTAAAAAATCAAGTCGCTCCGATGCCGGTGTCGGTCACAGCACGCGCCAGAATGTTTTTCCATTGGTTCAACATGTAGAAATCCTGAGCGAAATGTGTGTGTAAAATGCGAGAAAAAAAACGAAACGTGGATGCCATCCCAGATCGATATCTTGGTAATTTACAGTCCGATCGGCACGGGATAAACACAGCGGTGTAGATAAATTAACGGGCCGGCGTATGCAATGTGAGTCGGCGAGCAACGCGTGGCACGTGCAAAGTAAATAGCGAAATAATTCAAAGTTCATGGTTTCACAGCGTTTTTCACGATTAAAATCAGAACTCGGAACCTATCGCCTGTAAAGCGATGAGACATTTGCAGTTGTGTAAACAAATGTACCGGCTTTATAATGCATGTAAAACTGAAGCTTACCGATCAGTATTTATGCATTTTAATCGACTTGGGATATACAATATGACAATTATAAAACATTTTTCTGATTACGCCGCCATTCCGTCAAAACCTGAGGGTCTTTAACGATAAAAGTTATACAGCTGTGAAGCACATACATTGCTGACCATTATCCAGCCACTATATAAAAACATGAAAGTTATCAATAAAGTTGTAATAAAACACTGTAATACCTATTTCCGATCTAATGTTCATGCGCTCAGTATACAGCGGTCACATAGACTTCCCTGATATTGTGGCAACGTTCCCGCTGTCAGCACCAAGCCGACGTACGCGGCGCCCCGAGCTCTTCCATGTACCTCGTGGAAGAGTTGACTCTGTAAAGAGGGGCTTCTTGATTCGTCTCCCGCATCTCTTTAACTCGCTCACACACAGCAGCCCTCAGACGGATTTATGTATGCCGTCTCGAACCCTTAGGTCTGACATCACGAAGTTCGCCGATGTTGAGGGTACATACTTGAGTTAAGGTCGCTGCTGTGAGCTGTGTCCCGTGATCGGTCATTGGCTTTAAGTTGCACTTGTCTATTTTAGGTCTTTTGCCTGTACCAGCGCTATATCTACACGTTTATATTTACTTTTACCGACGCTTTTATGTATTTGTCTATTTTTAGGTTTTTGCCTGTATCAGCGCTTTACTTACACGTTTGTTACTACTTTCACTGGCGATTTTAATCGCCTTTTATGTATTTATGTTATGCTGCTGTGTTTACTATGCAGTATAGTTGTGTTCTCTTATTGTACCATGTGCACTCATGTAGTTTGTGAATGTTTTAATTTCCTGTTGCATGAGGCAGCATGACTGCAACCGTAAGTGGGCCCTGTGCCTGTGGTTGTTGACTCAATAATTATATAAATAAATAAATAAATAAATACAATTTTGGTCGGCGTAATTCGGGTCGGTAAAGCCACCGAATGGCCACCGAATATCATATTATTAAATATATTCTCGAAGAACATGCTGCGCTTGAAATGCACTCCCGTTTGACGGATCACGGGTTGACAGATGCAATTTTCTAACGATTTAGTGTAACTCGAAATAAGTTAACGGCACAACCGACGCCAACGGCGTCGCCTCTTCGCGCATCGAAGCAAGTGGGACCGCTTGTCAATGAGCTAAATAAAGTGCAGGAGTATGGAGCATATTTGGGCAACGTCCACTACCATATAGTTTTCTCCATTAAATAGCATGTAGTTTATGTTTATATTTCACCTAAAGTGGGTTAAATTCGTGATTTATTATTCAGGAAAGCGCCTTATCACATGCAAAATAGCAGTCTTGAGATCTTAAGCTGCAATAACAAATACATTGTCGTCTGTTCTTGGGCAATTAATGGTCGTGGGCGAAGCTTTAGCTCAGCAAAGTCGGAGGAGCGCGTTTATTCGAATGGTCGTCACTCGTCAGTGCGATGATTGTGTGCAAAATCAAGCTGAGGCTACCAACCGACCAATCACAGTGCAGTAAACGCGCAGAGTCTCGCAGCGTGGCGCTAGCCGCTAGGACATAAGGAGTACCTACCGTCTCAAACGACTCGTACAGGCCGATTGCAGGAGAGCTGGTGGAAATCTCACATGGGTTATGAGCCTCCTGATAGATCGTATGTTGGGGAGCAACACAGATGCCTAATAAACATTTGATGCTTGTGGCGGCAAGCACATTAATGACGTAGTTTTATTGAGCTATTCGCTCGCAGGACTATCATGGTAAGTCGATATAAAATCAGCGTAGCGTGAGTAAATAACTGACTTCCCCCATTGTCGCGGGTCGTGCCCGTAATTTCAGAAATGTTTGCCAGGTTTGTATAGTCGATGTTTCTTAAAATTCACTCGACTCCAAGCTATGTAAGTTGTTGAAATTTCAGGATGGTATGTTTGGTGACCCAGTTTTCGTATCCAGTGTCCACTGTATGCTAGAACGGTGCAACTGAAGCAACAGCAATAGCATTCACTAATGACATTAATTTCCCACGCTGAAGAACAGCTTCAGACTCACTACCTACTGCGACTCCCGCCGCTCTCGCCTTGAACATCAGGTCGGAGGCAGATGTTCCGAGGGCGGAGTGGGCGGCCCGTATTTACCCACCAGAGCCGGCGAGACAAGGAAGATCCGGAATTGATGGCAAACAGGGATAACCTTTCAGTGCGTCGCCGGCGTTGTTGACTCTGCCTCGTCCCTGTGTCTGGGTGTACAGACACAAAGACGCCGCCGCTGACTCTGAGTGTAGGCTGAGGACCGGATGTTTGCCCGGCTCCTTGGTGACTGGGTCGGGTGGAAAGGGTGACCTTTCTGAATGTCTGGGAAATAAAATGTGCTCCGTTCGTTAAGTGTTCTTGTGTTAATTAACCCTCGCCCTGGTGTTAATTAACCCTCGCCCTGGTGTTAATTAACCCTCGCCCTGGTGTTAATTAACCCTCGCCCTGGTGTTAATTAACCTTCGCCCTGGTGTTAATTAACCCTCGCCTTGGTGTTAATTAACCCTCGCCCTGGTGTTAATTAACCCTCGCCCTGGTGTTAATTAACCCTCGCCCTGGTGTTAATTAACCTTCGCCCTGGTGTTAATTAACCCTCGCCCTGGTGTTAATTAACCCTCGCCCTGGTGTTAATTAACCCTCGCCCTGGTGTTAATTAACCCTCGCCCTGGTGTTAATTAACCCTCGCCCTGGTGCTAATTAACCCTCGCCCTGGTGTTAATTAACCCTCGCCCTGGTGTTAATTAACCCTCGCCCTGGTGTTAATTAACCCTCGCCCTGGTGTTAATTAACCCTCGCCCTGGTGTTAATTAACCCTCGCCCTGGTGTTAATTAACCCTCGCCCTGGTGTTAATTAACCCTCGCCCTGGTGTTAATTAACCCTCGCCCTGGTGTTAATTAACCCTCGCCCTGGTGTTAATTAACCCTCGCCCTGGTGTTAATTAACCCTCGCCCTGGTGTTAATTAACCCTCGCCCTGGTGGGGGTCAT
Source organism: Chirona hameri (assembly GCA_036785665.1). NCBI lineage: Eukaryota > Metazoa > Arthropoda > Thecostraca > Balanomorpha > Balanidae > Chirona > Chirona hameri. Next base: position 19,759 of record JAXIVJ010016406.1, on the reverse strand, counting down.
TTTGACCCCTGAGGTTTTTATGAAATAGCTGGGAAATGTCGGCGCGCAGCCCCGCCAAATCTGGTACAGCTTTTTGGACATCGATTACCCACAATGTCTTAGCAATAAAATAAGTAATGTATTGTGGAAGAAAGTTACTTACAGCTGGGGTACTGTCGTTAGCACATTTAAGTTAGAAGACATGACTATGTGTAGTATCTCTTTGTGGAAATCCGACTATACGAAATAAAAAAACTGATGAGATCGGCCAGTGGGTGCACAGAAGGCTTTTGCACTTCAATGCATCCTCCGGGGATATAATGACTTTTCTGAAGCGAAACATGTATATAACCTGCCTGGGACATTCCTGTATTATGCCGGCCTTTTAAATAGCTTACCTGGAGCATACGTAATGTCCAAAGACAAAATTGAAGCACCAATAATTTCAGAACAAATCAGATATCTTCTGGGAGGAAAGAAAGGCACGAAACATATTTATAATCGCTTAACGCAGTGCAGAAATATTATTAAACATTGGGAGAACAAATGGATTGAACAGTATGGTGAAATAAAATGGCCAGAAACATATCAAGCGGTCCGCTTCGCAACTAGCTCCTCCTACTACTGGGCATTCTACTACAAAATTATTACGTTTACGGCGGTAACACATAAACTGCTTTATAAAATGGGAGTGAGAGAGATTGATTGCTGTGACAGATGTAAAAGGAGCCCAGAAACGCTACGTCACAGATTTTGATCGTGCACGATTGTAAAAAGATTTTGGAGTTTAGTTGAAGATTGGTTAAACAGCCATACATGCGCACAGCCAAGAGCGGTTTTGGAAGAAAAACACGTAATGTTAGGATTCCATGATAGCGGGCGCCTTTGGAGACATGCTATCATTGTGGGAAAATCTATAATCCAGCAGCAAGCGGATTTAAGTGTTACACAATTCGCAGCTCGAATCAGTCAAGATTTTCAGACTGAGAAACTTGCAGCATATATGAATAGCTCATTTCCAGTATTCATAAAGAAGTGGGAACCACTAAAGCAGTTCCTAAACTTGAATCCGCAAGGCCATGGCAGTAGATAGGGGAGAGGCAGTAGATAGGTACTAGATATTAGATAGGGAAAGAGAGAGGTGCAGAGGCTGTCCAGGGCAGTTGTCGTAGCGGAGATGTGCTGTGTTACGAGATGTTTCGAGATGTTAATGTTCATGTGGTGGCACGAACGGTGTATGTGTAAAATAAATACTGAAACAAAAATACCCACAATGTGTAAGAATTTTGACTTCGGGTCATCTCAAGTCAGGTCACCAGGTCACGTCAAGTGACCTAACCTCCAAAAATGTTTGTGGTCGTCCCAAAGCCACAGTAATGGTGTTTACATAGCAATTAAGTACTAGTGGAGGTTCGGCTGCTAATAAAGGGAAGTTAAAGTTTCGCTTCGCCTCATTTGATCACAACTATGGCGCAGGTGCGTCAATTGATTGAATCGTGCGAGTATTCTATTGCATTGCGTCCGAATAGGCGTTTCGATACCGACGACGTTAATTTTTCGTTTTATTTGTCACTGACGGCGGATTGGACATTACATAACGCATAATACATAATAAATATATAGCATACATATAGCATAATACTTACTCTGAATTTATCACTTGGCAACGTATGCGCCATTTTTTGGAAGGCTGACAGCTCCAAATCCCGGTTTTAACTGAAGTTAGCTGCAGTAGTTAATGTATGAAATGCACATTAAAGATATACCAAAATAACAGCAACTCTGTATATACTCATATACTGATATGTATCATTCAAACACTTACGGGAAACCTAGGCGCCGAGCACGGGTTACAGAAAACTCGCCGAGAAGAGTATCTAGGGCCTTGGCCGAGAAGTGCCGGTCGGCTGGAGAAGTGCTATCAACTGGAGTTGTTGCAGAAGTTGGCCGCCAGGGACCGCTAATGAGCCAGGGTGTCATGACGTCGCAAGCAAATAGTACTGCTAAATATTGATTTATTTATAAACAAATAAATAAATACACATTTGGCTCACTAGCGGTCCCTGGCGGTCAACTGCTGCAACAACTCCAGTTGATAGTGCTAGCCGGCCGGTCGTGCATCACAGAGTCGCATCACCGCCTTTTCCTCCCACACACAGCGCAAATCGATGTAGAGGATCACAGATATGGCACAGTGCGGCCATCTCAAATGGCTGTAGGCTGCCATATATGGCTACTAACAAAGGGAAAGGGCGGTCATAATAATAAAATGAAGGGAACCTCAAAATGACGATTAAGGTGTTTTAAACAAACTTGTCGCATAATTACCAACTTGTATGCGCTAAACCCATCCGGAAGACCAATTGGCATCGATTATTGTTTGTATTCTAGTGATTTCCACCAAAAGAAAGCACCCTACCAAATAGTAGCCAATCCTCCACTAATCCTCCACTAATTTCTAACTGCTATGTAAACACCATTAGTGTTTGTCCGATATATTTGAAACTTATAGAATTTCATGGCATAAGTACCTACCATTTGTTTATCTCAGATTTTGTATATCGGTGACCTAAGGTCAGATCAACTTCGTGACCTCCCCATTATAAGTCAAGAGGAAAATATACAAATGTTACGTTCGTCAATTAAGCAGCAGATCGATATTCGCGAATATCAGAAAAATGGTGGACTGATTTTCATGTCAGAAGTTGGTGGGCCCTCAGAATTTCACGAAACTTGGTATACATATCGATACCGACGCGCTGATCACGAAAAGGACAAAATTGAAATTGGGTGGTCAGATGCTTTTCGAGATATTCACCTTCGAAATATTGAAGGCGTGAAAGCAATTATTTTAGGCAAGTAATTATTTCAAACAGGGTACCTAAGTTGGACAATGCATTCATGTTTCTCGAGCTCGTTTACCGGTCTGACCAGTGCAGCATTGGAAAAACATGTTTCATCCAGTATGAAGGCTGTTGACACTCAATACACTATATATCCAGACTGCAAAGGTTATCGGTCCTACCCACAAGGATTGTAAACTGAAGTCTGGCATGCCACCCAAGCCATTGGACCACTTTATGGACATGTCGGGACTTCTGGAACGAGGTCAGAGGGAACAGGCAGTGCAACTTATTCACGGACAATCTGACCGCGCACCCCGCCAATAGCCGCATGCGAGAAATGCTGAGGAGAACTCACTGTTCATGCCACAGCTTGTCGTGATGTATTTTGCTTTATAGTGACGGCGAGTGCTGGTGATGATAATTATGATGGGAATACTCTATAATGGCGAGTGTGCTGTTGTGATATATTATCTACTCGCTGTGAATGGCTTTATAATAGCAGTGTGACCACACGTGTTGTCCATTTTCTTTCTTGGCTATCATATTGCTGAGGATATATCCGGGGTTCCAGTAACGGTATTGTATGATCAGTATTTGTTGCAGAGCCATTGGTGACCTTTCCTTCCTCGGTTTGAAGGGAATGGATGTTTCTGTTGCTATTTTTTTTGTAAGGGGACATCAGGTGGGGGGGGGCGGTTTTTGCCCCCCCCCCCCCCCTTGACGAACTTTCGCAATAGCTCAAAACCCAATATCGCTATCGACGTGAAACTTCAGGTACCTTCTAATCAATTCAATCAATCTACGTCGTCTGTGCAAAAAGGAAGCAATTTCGTCGGATTTTTTTTCTCTCTCTCGATATAACAAATTTAGTGACGTCACTACACACGAGTTTGACACAAAAATAAGCTTACCTTTAGGAGGCCGTACAGATGCCATATTTTAATCAAAATGCAATCGAAAAGCGTTAAAGATAGAAAATGGCGAAAGCTACAAAATGGCTACTTTGATTTATTCAGACGGAGCACCTCGGCGTTGTGCTGGACTCCCGCCTGTCAGCCACGCAACATGTGGAGCAGCGCACCAAACGGGCCGGTGGCGCCTTCTATGGCCTCACGCCTGTTGGAATGCTCGCCAACCGTCTCTCTGCAGCAGACAAAACATACCTGTGGAAGACAGTGGTGATGCCAACTCTGATCTTTGGCTGCGAGACTGCACCTCTCACACCTTCAGATGTGGAGCGCTTAGATGCCTGCCAAGCCGCTTGCATCATTGCATATTTTGAAATTGCGTTTTTTTTGCTTTTAGTGACCAGATACACACACATAAATGCCAGCACTGTATTTCTGAGACAAAACTGGTCGAAAAAGAAAGATGCCTTTTTATTTAGATTTATCAGCTTCAAATTTTGACCTTTTGTGACTTGACCTTGACCTTATATGGTGTCAGATTGTGAAAATGACTGCTACTATGGAATTCTACGTGTAGAATAACCCATCAAACATGTGTCGCATGACTTTCGTAGACCTCTTGCTAATAGTGACCTTTTGTGACCTGATCTTGACCTTAACCTTTGTTTACTGTTTCACTTTTGCTTATGCGAGATATGTATTATACCTTTGAGAGCACATTGTGCAATACTAGGCTCAATATAAGGCTTTGGATGGAAAGTATGGCCCAAAAACTCAAATATCTCAATTTTTATCTTTGACCTGACCCGAGACCTGACATGTGACCTTATTTTGACAATTTCGTGCGTGATTTGGATGCGTTTCATTGAGAGCTTTAGATTGCCGCCTTGCGCGTCTCGCTGCGGTTATTGGTTCGGAAGATAACCGGGGGGAGCGAAAAACGCCTCCTCCCCAGCCAATGGCGTTCGGCTCTGATGCTGGTGTCCTCTTTGTCTGCTTTGTTTTTATTTGTTTGGTTCTCGCTTGTAGTTGACAATTATAATGCGCACATTCTGTCACTTGTCAAATTACATCTTCAATGTTAGTTGCATGCAAGCTCTGCTTCACTGGCGAATCTAGGGGAGGGGCATCAGGGGAAAATGCCCCCCCCCCCCCCACACTGGAATATGGGGGGGGCATTCAATACAAGTATGCCCCCCCCCCTCGCGCGCGTTCCCAGCACTGAACATGAAAAACAATGATCTTAGGAGAAAATTTCATGAAAATATAAGTTTTTTTCTCGTGTGATTGAACTTGAAGTTTGTATGTATCCCATTCTTTCAATGATAGACAAAACAGCTGCAAATGCAATTCAATGCAAGCAGCCCCCGTGACACTTAACCTGCGCCCCGCTGGGGGTGGGGTGGGGGCAGAATGTGCCCCCTCACGGATATTCTCAATAACTTGCAAACTAACCGTTTTCACGAAGGATTATTGTGCGAAACTTTTTAAACATTTTAAGATGTTTTGAAAGGTTTCGATGATCCATTCCTTAACTATACAACTTTAACATGCGATTTTTGGCTAGAAATGTCCCTCATAATTTTGTAATATGTTAGTAAGAATATAATATGTTGACAAAATTGCAGTTTGGTGGTAATTAGCAAGATATGTATTGATAGGTCAGTTGTGATGCCAGATCTCCACCGACTGAAACTTTTCAAAACTTCATAATGATTCAGAAAGATTATGTGGCGTGTGACGCTATTGGACGCAATAGACTCGCCCAATCCGGCCCAATCCGGCGCCGGGCTGTGCGGCTTGGCTTTGTTCATGTGCGTGCGGCACGCGGGTCGGAAGCGGCGGCGAATCGATGCTGGCACATCACTGCACATGCGCAGACAGACCTGTGATCCATGACGCTGCCAGATCTAGTAACTAGTATGACGGTATGCTACACTGAACGAATGGACTCTAGACGCATATATTCTTTAAAAACGGCCAATTTTGTATCATAAACTTGTTATGAACTCAATACATGTTTCCATAACTATTGAATAGTGCCTACATCGCCTACATCAGTAAATAAGGACTGGTTTTAACTTTCAACTTCACCTGTCAGTGCGCACAGAACCCGTTGGTGATTATACAAATAAACAAATAAACAAATGTATTACTTGGAATGTATAATATACAAAGACTTGTATACCAAAACTTTTTAAAAATTTCAGAAATGTTTCAGAATCTTTTCAGCGCAATAATCCCTCGTGAAAACGGCTACTATGATAATATCAGCGTAAAACTTTCAGTACCTTATGCTGCATCGATACTACGTCTTTTTACTAAATTTAAATTAAATTGATGCAGTATTGGGGGAGATAATGATGATTTAATGACGTTATGTCATGCCATTTTTGGTGGAAAAACGATAAATGTTTGAAAAGTCGTAGAAGTAGAATTTTGAAGAAAATTGCAAATAAAAGGTCAAAAGAACGAAAATGACATTCTCTTCAACATGACTATCACGGATTTGCAAAATGTTTGGTTTTTGACCTCTAAAATACAAATAAACGGATTATTTTTTCGGAAAACTTTCCACATTTTGTTGTTGTTGTGAATTTGAAAAGTGAATTTCTTAAGCTCGAATACCAAAATATGGTGACCGGCCCAAATCGACGGATAAAAAAATGGGGGTACCTTTTGTCACAAAAAGATGCCCCCTCTCCCCTCCTCATGGAGAGAGGATGGATCTGCCAGTGACTGGATCTGCCTTCATCTCTGCTTTCACTGAAAATTTAGTCTTATTGCCGAAATTTGTTCTGCTTAACTCGCCAAATATATTCACTATTCAGTTATATTCGGCTTCAGTCTGAGTCAGGTAAAATCCGGTACTATCCGGTAACTATGTGACCTATACCAATAACTACCTTTAGGATATGTTCGTATGCCAATGAAGTAAATAGTGAGCCACGCATATACAAAAAGTTAACACCACCAATTTACATATATGATAAATGAAATGATAAAAGTGGATAATTGATTTATGTAAACTTTCTGTGAAGTTCATGACTTACTGGCTTGACTGTTCAGTAGTTTCGACTAGCTGGCATCTCGGACGACTAGCAGCAGCTGCCTGCTGCATTCAGTCGGGGTTCAGAGGTTTGCGAGGTGTTTTATCTGTGCCGCTGAGGATTTCACTGACAGATTATATCAGTCAGCTTTGTTCATCGAAGACATTTTTCGTTTCCCAAACACGTTGACTTAACCGTCTCGATCTTGCATTCGACATCGGCGTCTGGATCACGCTGCCGGTAACTGATCTTCCCGTCTGGATCACGCTGCCGGCAACTGATCTTCCCGTCTGGATCACGCTGCCGGCAACTGATCTTCCCGTCTGGATCACGCTGCCGGCAACTGATCTTCCCGTCTGGATCACGCTGCTGGCAACTGATCTTCCCGTCTGAATCACGCTGCCGGCAACTGATCTTCCCGTCTGGATCACGCTGCCGGCAACTGATCTTCCCGTCTGAATCATGCGGCCGTTAGCTGACCTCGTGATACTGCTCAACTGTTCAAAGTCTACTGCGTGGTCGTTTTTTGCGCTGTAACTTCTTCACTAGTTGATGAATGTTTACTTTGAAAGGTCATTAGCATCATAGGCGGATCCATTACCCTTCCGCGGTTTCCTGTTCTTCCAGGTGAGGAATTAACGTGAGAAACCACGAACTCTGCTGGGAAACTGCACACCCTGCCCGGTCATCGCTCTCTTCAGATCAATACCATTAGAAGCCTGGATCGGCCACCTGTCCACGCTGTTGTCTGGTGCTCAGTAAGCATTTTGATCATGAACATCCCTCATGCTTAGATGGCGACTGAGTGTATATATTCTGGCCAGTGTCTCCGTCCGTTCGAGACGTTTATCGATCTCGATATCTGCTTCTGTTCAAGCATGCTGTCTATGTCTGTTCCACTGAATGCGTTATCTACCATCTTTGTGCCCGTGAGCTGCTGATTGAGTTGGCCAGGACACGGTGCTGCATGCTGGACGGGCCTAGCAACCGCCGGCGGCCGACCGATCGATCTTAGAATGATACGTCTGCGGCGTCTCCCGGCATTCTCCGTGCCTTCTTCCACGCGGGTAGCGCCCCCCCCCCCCCGCCCGCTCCAGTGCGCACATTAACTGCTTCCTAGGAGGCTCTTCGATGGACGCGAAGTTTTAGCAAAGGCATTTTCAGAGCTGTGGAAGGTAAAACAGTTGCCAGGCCCAGCGACTGGGAGCGTTTTTTGGTTCTAATGAGACACGCAGTACGGGTAACGGTGTCAGTACGGGTAACGGTGTTAGTACGGGCAACGGTGTTAGTACGGGTAGCGGTGTTAGTACGGGTAGCGGTGTTAGTACGGGTAGCGGTGTTAGTACGGGTAGCGGTGTCAGTACGGGTAACGGTGTCAGTACGGGTAACGGTGTAAGTACGGGTGTTAGTGCGGGTAGCGGTGTTAGTACGGTTAACGGTGTTAGTACGGGTAACGGTGTTAGTACGGGTAACGGTGTTAGTACGGGTAACGGTGTTAGTACGGGTAACGGTGTTAGTACGGGTAACGGTGTTAGTACGGGTAACGGTGTTAGTACGGGTAACGGTGTTAGTACGGGTAACGGTGTTAGTACGGGTAACGGTGTTAGTACGGGTAACGGTGTTAGTACGGGTAGCGGTGTCAGTACGGGTAACGGTGTCAGTACGGGTAACGGTGTAAGTACGGGTGTTAGCACGGGTAGCGGTGTTAGTACGGGTAACGGTGTTAGTACGGGTAGCGGTGTCAGTACGGGTAACGGTGTAAGTACGGGTGTTAGTACGGGTAGCGGTGTTAGTACGGGTAACGGTGTCAGTACGGGTAGCGGTGTCAGTACGGGTAACGGTGTTAGTACGGGTAGCGGTGTTAGTACGGGTAACGGTGTTAGTACGGGTAGCGGTGTCAGTACGGGTAACGGTGTATGTACGGGTGTTAGTACGGGTAGCGGTGTTAGTACGGGTAACGGTGTTAGTACGGGTAGCGGTGTTAGTACGGGTAGCGGTGTTAGTACGGGTAACGGTGTCAGTACGGGTAGCGGTGTCAGTACGGGTAACGGTTTTAGTACTGGTAGCGGTGTTAGTACGGGTAACGGTGTTAGTACGGGTAGCGGTGTCAGTACGGGTAACGGTGTAAGTACGGGTGTTAGTACGGGTAGCGGTGTTAGTACGGGTAACGGTGTCAGTACGGGTAGCGGTGTCAGTACGGGTAACGGTGTTAGTACGGGTAACGGTGTTAGTACGGGTAGCGGTGTCAGTACGGGTAACGGTGTTAGTACGGGTGTTAGTACGGGTAGCGGTGTTAGTACGGGTAACGGTGTTAGTACGGGTAGCGGTGTCAGTACGGGTAACGGTGTTAGTACGGGTGTTAGTAAGGGTAGCGGTGCTAGTACGGGTAACGGTGTCAGTACGGGTAACGGTGTCGGTACGGGTAACGGTGTTAGTACGGGTAGCGGTGTTAGTACGGGTAGCGGTGTTAGTACGGGTAACGGTGTTAGTATGTATGTATGTATGTATGTATTTACGTCTTTGGGTGATCCACACGTGACGTGGCTATAATGCCCAGCGTCAATAGATGAAAAAGGTGAACATGGTAATGACAACAGACATAACTCAAACTCACATTCACACAGTCTCACAAGAGTCACCGAGTCATGAGATGCCTACTAACAGCGCGATTAAACCTATTGACGGGCAGTTGAGTCAGTTCCGAGGGCAGAGCGTTATACAGGACGGGTGCCCGTCGATGAAAGCAGCGCTTTCCAGCATTGGTACGAGACGCAGGGACATGTGGCTGCGAGTCCTGCCTTGTGCTACGCTCTCGACGTGAACGGTTGGTGTGAAACACACTCGCCAGACACTCAGGCTCACCATCTCGCAGGACCTTATGCAAGAGGCGGAGCGTGTGATATTGGACCAGCTCGTTGGAGCTCATCCAGCCAAGCCTCTGTTTCAGGTCAGATACATGGTCATATTTTGAGCGACCGAAGATAACACGAGCAGCAAAGTTGATAATCTTCTGGATTCGTTTTAGATTGCCGCCTGAGCCGTTCCCGTAAACAGAAATACAATATCTCACCTGAAACACGACCAGGGCCGTCACAAGCATTTCGACCACACGGGTGGGAACATGACGCCTCAGATGTGACAGACCGGTGAGTGTGCCGAAGCAGCGGCGAGTCAGGTTTGAGATGTGACTATCCCAGCTGAGAGACTGGTCGAAAGTGACGCCGATATTGTTTGCTTCTCTGCATGATTCCAGGGTCACACCGCCAAAATGCACTATGACGGGTGGAAGATGACGGATGTTTTGATTGCTGCCAAAGGTGATGATTTGTGTTTTGTCGGCGTTAACTTTCAGTCCATTAGCGCCAAACCACCGATCGAGTGAGGCGAGACCGGTCTCCAGCCGTGTGATCCTGCCTGCAGGTCCGATTTCGCGCCGCTGACGAGTAACTGTGTGTCATCAGCATATTGGAACACATCAAGGCCCGGCGCAAAGAGACTCAAATCGTTCGAGAATACCGAAAACAAGAGAGGTCCCAGGGCGGACCCCTGGAACACTCACATGCTATTCGGAAGTGGCCCGGACGTGTGGCGCTGGTTTGCGTTGTCTAGGAAGATGACGCTTTGCGTGTGACCGTGAAGGTACGCCTGGAACCAAGACGAGCAGATTCCGTGCTGGCTGAGCTTGTCTAACAGTACATAATGTTCTATGGTATCAAAGCATTTACTAAGATAGATTAAACAGAGGATCGAGATTTCCCCTCTATCAGTGGCCGCTAGGATACGGTCAGAGACCGCGACAAGTGCGGTTTCAGTGGAATGTGCCGGTCGGAAGCCGTGCTGAGTGGGAGACAAAAGGTGGCAGGAGGATAGGAAGTAGTACAGCTGTCGCTGTACAATGCGCTCTACGAGCTTGGCTATGGCGGGTACGATAGAGATTGGTCGGAAATTGGAAGGATTTGAGGAGTCGCCGGACTTGAAGATCGGAAAAACCAGAGAGTGCTTCCACGAAGCAGGGAAGTCGGAGTTAGCTAGACAAGAGTTGACAATGAACAGGAGGACATCGGCTATCGCTTCAAAGCTGGCTTTCAAGGCTCGAATGCAAATGCCGTCATGGCCGCACGAGGATGAGTTGCGCATGCTGAGTAACGAGCGCCACAGTACCTCCTGGCTGACAGGCGTCACAGCGAAGGTACGGGACACCACTCGGGGTACACGGCACGAAAGGTCAGGCTTCACACCCCTCTCCGCGACCTCAGCGACGACGCGAGGGCCAACGTTAACAAATAACTGGTTAAGTTGTTCGGCAGGCATGGATGGTAGAACCCGTTGGCCAGTCTTTTTGTCCCCCACAACACTACGCAGGTTTTTCCAGACAGAGGTGGGGCCCGCCTCCTTGATGCGCCGGCCAATGTCGTCACGGGAGTCACGCCGGACAGCGGATCGCACTGTCCGGTTTAGGTCGCGATATTCAGAGGAATCGCGGCCGTGAACCGTAAGAGCCTGGCGGCGGCGAGCCATTAGGTCTCTGGTGGCGTCAGACCACAGGTGGTGCTGTGGGATTGCGGATGGAGATGTCGCGGATAGGTGCATGACGGTCTGTGATAGGCATGAATATTTGCATAAACGTAACCCACTGTTCCGTGACGCTATGGGAGCGGAACACATGGCTTCAGTCAGCAGCCCTCAGATCAAGATGAAAATCTGATAGGTCTAAACGTTTGAGACATCGGGAACGAACAGTTACTGGTTTTCTACGTTGATGAGGCAAGCTAAGTTTGGCACGTACAAACTGATGAGGACTGAAATGGCAGAAACGGGTGCCACACTGAGTAACATGTGGTCCGTTCACAATAAACACATCTAACAACGATCCCGTCGCGTAGGTGGGCACACTTACAAGCTGCGATAGCGTAAAATCCGACAAAAATCGCTTCAGGTTCCGACTGGCTGGATCGCTGTCGGACTTGAGCAAATCACAGTTCAAGTCACCACACAGCACTACGACGGAGTTCGGGTAGTCCATCAGTACACGCTGGTACTGCCACTCGAGGTCGGCAAAGGCGGCACTGAGCGCGGCGGCAGTGTGTCGCGGGGGCCCGTACACCGAGCCAATCACCAACCGCCGGCCGCGGTTCAGCGTGACCCGAGCCCAGAGCGTCTCCAGGCGGCTGTCCGGGTGGGGCGGAGCTGCTATCTTGAGCTTCTCAGCCGTGATGTTGTCTCGGGAGAGAAGAGCAACGCCGCCGTAACCCTTCCCGTCTGGTCGGTCAGCGCGACAGATGTTGTAGCCTGGCAGCGTGAGAAGTCGGTTGGGGACACTCGGCTTGAGCCAGGTCTCGCTGAGCGCCATTATGTCGTAGTTGAAGCGGTTCAGCTCATCCGACAGCTCTAGCAGCTTGGGTTTTACTGACTGGATGTTCAGTGACCCAATCAGCAGAGCACCCGAGCCGGTAGCCCGCCAGCCGCCGCCTCTCTTCCCCCGCTGCCGTGATCTCTTGCCACGCCGCTGCGCGGGGCGGCCGACCGGCCGGGCTCCGCGGGGCAGCCAGGCAGCCTGCGGGTCGGGTAGAGTGGCGGAGTCGGGCGTCTCGCCGGCTCCCATTGGCTGAGAGCCGGTGGGGTGACCCAGACTGTCAGGTCGGGCCGGGCGGCGGGTCGTGACGTCACGTGTCAGGCGATGGTCGTGCTGCGCCGCACGCCGTGGGAGCCAAGCGTCCCACGGTCGGACCGGTAGTACGGGTAACGGTGTTAGTACGGGTAACGGTGTTAGTACGGGTAACGGTGTTAGTACGGGTAACGGTGTCAGTACGGGTAACGGTGTTAGTACGGGTAACGGTGTTAGTACGAGTGTTAGTACGGGTAACGGTGTTAGTACGGGTAACGGTGTTAGTACGGGTAACGGTGTTAGTACGGGTAACGGTGTTAGTACGGGTAACGGTGTTAGTACGGGTAACGGTGCCAGTACGGGTAACGGTGTTAGTACGGGTAACGGTGTTATTACGGGTAACGGTGTTAGTACGGGTAACGGTGTTAGTACGGGTAACGGTGTTAGTACGGGTGTTAGTAAGGGTAGCGGTGTTAGTACGGGTAACGGTGTCAGTACGGGTAACGGTGTTAGTACGGGTAGCGGTGTTAGTATGGTAACGGTGTTAGTACGGGTAACGGTGTTAGTACGGGTAACGGTGTTAGCACGGGTAACGGTGTCAGTACGGGTAACGGTGTTAGTACGCGTAACGGTGTTAGTACGGGTAACGGTGTCAGTACGGGTAACGGTGTTAGTACGGGTAACGGTGTTAGTACGGGTAACGGTGTTAGTACGGGTAACGGTGTCAGTACGGGTAACGGTGTCAGTACGGGTAACGGTGTTAGTACGGGTAACGGTGTTAGTACGGGTAACGGTGTTAGTACGGGTAACGGTGTTAGTACGGGCAACGGTGTTAGTACGGGTAACGGTGTTAGTACGGGTAACGGTGTTAGTACGGGTAACGGTGTTAGTACGGGTAACGGTGTTAGTACGGGCAACGGTGTTAGTACGGGTAACGGTGTTAGTACGGGTAACGGTGTTAGTACGGGTAACGGTGTTAGTACGGGTAACGGTGTCAGTACGGGTAACGGTGTCAGTACGGGTAACGGTGTTAGTACGGGTAACGGTGTTAGTACGGGTAACGGTGCTAGTACGGGTAACGGTGTTAGTACGGGTAACGGTGTTAGTACGGGTAACGGTGTTAGTACGGGTAACGGTGTTAGTACGGGTAACGGTGTTAGTACGGGTAACGGTGTCAGTACGGGTAACGGTGTCAGTACGGGTAACGGTGTTAGTACGGGTAACGGTGTTAGTACGGGTAACGGTGTTAGTACGGGTAACGGTGTCAGTACGGGTAACGGTGTTAGTACGGGTAACGGTGTTAGTACGGGTAACGGTGTTAGTACGGGTAACGGTGTTAGTACGGGTAACGGTGTTAGTACGGGTAACGGTGTTAGTACGGGTAACGGTGTTAGTACGGATAACGGTGTTAGTACGGGTAACGGTGTTAGTACGGGTAACGGTGTTAGTACGGGTAACGGTGTTAGTACGGTAGCGGTGTCAGTACGGGTAACGGTGTTAGTACGGGTAACGGTGTTAGTACGGGTAACGGTGTCAGTACGGGTAACGGTGTTAGTACGGGTAGCGGTGTCAGTACGGGTAACGGTGTTAGTACGGGTAACGGTGTTAGTACGGGTAACGGTGTTAGTACGGGTAACGGTGTTAGTACGGGTAGCGGTGTTAGTACGGGTAACGGTGTTAGTACGGGTAGCGGTGTTAGTACGGGTAACGGTGTCAGTACGGGTAACGGTGTTAGTACGGGTAGCGGTGTTAGTACGGGTAGCGGTGTTAGTACGGGTAACGGTGTTAGTACGGGTAACGGTGTTAGTACGGGTAGCGGTGTTAGTACGGGTAACGGTGTTAGTACGGGTAACGGTGTTAGTACGGGTAACGGTGTTAGTACGGGTAACGGTGTTAGTACGGGTAACGGTGTTAGTACGGGTAACGGTGTTAGTACGGGTAGCGGTGTAAGTACGGGTAACGGTGTTATTACGGGTAACGGTGTCAGTACGGGTAACGGTGTTAGTACGGGTAACGGTGTTAGTACGGGTAACGGTGTTAGTACGGGTAACGGTGTTAGTACGGGTAACGGTGTTTTCAGAATACGCTCGGTTGTTACTCCAGAACCGTAAAAAGAAAGGGAAAAGGTCTGCTGTTTAGCAGCATTATACCTTGTTGTCTGAATTGCGTCAGGTACAGCACTTTTAAAAGTATTCTATGAACTCAGCCCAGTGGTGGAACTTCATCAAATCGGTTCGGGCTCGCCATGTTCAAGTGATATATAAATCCACAGAACTGATTTCGTCGTCATTTTTGCAAGAGAGCTATTGCATATTCCGCGTGTGGTTATCCACGAAAGGCCAACCGTGTGACGAAAGGGAGGCTAATTAACGAACGAAAAGGCGTTTGTGATTAACATCGCAGCACATCACGGTCGCGCGACTCCAGCGACGTATGACGCGTCAAACTGCTGTCCACATGTCGCTACGGACCGTGGTCACTCGGCAGCGTGTTCCGCCGCAAATCTGGGCGGCGGGAGCGGCCGTCAGCGGCGCTGCCGAACTTTACCGCCGCTCCGGTCTGCTATCTCAGCCTGTGGGCGGACCGTTCCCGGCCGTTTCCGGAGCGGGACGTGGCCCATCCGACCGACGGCGGCGCTCGCGGCCGCACCGATTGTGGCAGCAGGAGGAGGGATGGGCGGTGAGGGACGGATGCAGTCTCGGGGAGATGGAGAGGGGGAATGAGGTGGGGGGGGGGGGGGGTGATGGGGGAGAGATGAGGTTAAACAAGCTGCTGTAAAACAGGCTGCTGTAAATAGTTAGTCCGTCAGCTTCTTCGTGTAAAATATTTACATGGTTGGTACATATATTACACTGTTGGATTGCAATATTTACAATCAATTACATTGTTGGTGCTTTCTGTTCTTGGAAAGCTGAACAAACATGATAATGATATGGTCTTGTTATTTTATCATTTTCTACCTCTCATGCACCTTCAATAAGATCGGCTGCTGTGTTTCTGTCGAGTCATGTTTCTTTAAGCCTTCCCTTGCCCGATAGCTTCTTCCGTAAATAGAAACTCAATCGAGTAGGGATAAATATGTAATGCTCTATGAAATCAAAATGAAGAAACAGCGTTTGTGGAAGGATAGCCCACCTCCCAGATTCCCTACACGCACCAAATTAATTTATCGAAGCACTCACACCCGAAAAGCTACACCACACCGCGTTGTATAAAACAAATGAACTTAACGAGTTGTTTTCCGACGTCAGGTAAACGTCAGGTAAACCAGACGCAGTGTTACATATACTTTGTTTTTTTGGAACATTAATCACACAAAGAAAAGAAAGCCATGATTGTATTGTGATAAGTGGATTCTGAAACACAAAATGAGTGGCGCAAAGTTTCAATTGTATACGCATCAATGACCCTCATCTGTGCTGGGTTAAATTGAAATTACGTTTCACCAACTACCACGCAAAGTTTGAAAACAGCGTGAAAAAGTACGCAACGACGAAAAATGTTTCGAACTGTCAAAGTCATAGGGACAAACAATGGAAAACACGACGCAAAACTGTAATTTAAATTTTGTAAAAGTGTTTCGTAATGCAGAGGAAATGTCCAAATGTTTCAAGGCACTGCCATGTGCTTAAATGAGAATTGCTACCATGTCAAGTAACATATACATTCCGTTGCGTCGCCTGGTTCACCCACGACCAGCAACATTTGGTGACGAAATGTCTATAGGAAGTCGGCTTTGCACACTGCGTGACGGCATTGGGAAATCGGGACTCACTTCACGCACTTCGCGAGGCCTGAGCTGTTCTCCAAGAATGTTTACGTAAAATGTTACCAACGTGAGATTATGAAAAGTCCTAGTTACCTAGTCTGGGAGCCCACCCTGAGTCTCAAGCCCCGAGCCCCGAGCCCTGAGTGCTAAACCATAAGCCCTAAGCCCTTAGCCCTAAGTAATAAGCCAAAGGAGCCTACTTACCTGGTCTGATAGTGTTTCCTTAAACTAGTCAAGGCTAAATCAAAGAAGTATATCTGTTGCGACGTCCGTAAATGGAACTGAAATGCTAATAAGCAGCACCATGCCAGTCCCAACTAACACCATCTTGCACATATGCATATATAGCAGCACCTTTGTAACTGTCAGCTTGTTATGACTCTGTCTCATTCCAGCTTCCATTTACCGGTCGTTTACCAGCCGTTTACCAGCTGTTTACTGCTAAATATATGCCGCCGCGGTGCTGCCTCACTACCTCCTCTCTTCCTACACGTTCCGCAGCGGGCCGGCTCCGCCGAGCCCACCGGAGCCCACCGGAGCCCGGGGGAGCCCGGGGGAGCCCGGGGGAGCCCGGGGGAGCCCGGGGAGCCCGGGGAGCCCGGGGAGCCCGGGGGAGCCCGGGGGAGCCCGGGGGACCTGGCGGACGGCGCAGGATAGATGCGCCGCTGTACAGCTCCATCGTTCACACCCGCTGGCATATTTATGACGCCACTCACAAATGAGACGGTCTAATCTGCGGGAAATGTTTGCGATTCGTCTGCCGGCTACTGCAGGTGACGCGGAGGATGCGGAAACGGTGGTGCGGTGGGTTGGTGTTCGCACGAATAGCTATCGTACGCTCATATGTTTAGCCAAACGGACAAGCTCAAATAAAATCACTGTTATGTATGTTGTAATATCTTTCGGTGCCCGAATAACATTTCGGTAACAATTCGGTGCCCGAATTGTTATGGACCTTGCGTACCGAGATCGAGTATCAGCGGCCCTAAAAGAGCTCTGTTGGCTCAGAATAGAAACGCTTATAGCCAAGCACGACTTGCATATTATGTACAAGCTCATCCATGACACAGACGCACCAGTGTCAATCCGCCGACTCCTGGCCGACCGCTCCGAGGTATCTTGTCGCACCACTCGAGCGACACAAAACCGAGAGCTGGAAGTTGCCCGAGTCAGAACGGAGTTTGCGCGGCGCTCCTTTCTGTGTCGTGCGACGCGGGCATGGAATCAGCTGCCGATGACTGTCAGGTGTTCTCCAAGTTTTATAATTTTTAAAGCGAACGTAGGTGAAGTCATGTAATTTAACTTTGAAATGAGTGTGATATGCGATGAGTATGTTTTAATGCAGTGTTTTTACTGAGCTGTAAATGACGTGGATTACTGAAAAACCATGCAATGGATGTATCCGAAATATATGATGATGATGATGATGATGATGATCTTATTACATCCAGTTATTTCATGTGGGAGTATTGGTGAGTATCGTGGATTGTAAAATTTCGTCGCGATATTTCGTCGCCATATTTCGTAGTATTGTTTTTAGACAAGAACATCGCGGTTCACCAAGTTTCGATGCTGCTCACCTCCTGTTTAAAAAAATGGTCCGAACCTTTGCATTTATGATTTTTTTTGTGACTAGAGTCCTCCGCTAAGTACAGCATGTTGTGTGAATTCTTACTTCAACCATTTTACTTTGGTATTTTCCTTCACCGGCAGTATGTAGTGGCAAAGTTTAACGTGCTCTTTATTTGCACCACGGTCTGTCCAGCCCCTGACGTCATCGAACTTGGTTACTACCGCTGTCAATGGCCGCATGTCAACCTGGTCAGGAGCACAAATCGAGTGTCGAAGCAACTCGAATTCACCTTGCAATAGTGGGCTGTGACAGCTCTTCAAGACGGAGACCTGTCAGCGTTGAGCTCGGTGTTATGTTTTTTTTAAAAACAAAAATGCCAGTTCTGCCATTTTGCATTCTTTCGGCTGTCTCTTTCACGCCAGAGTCTGTCAATTTTCATCTGCAGACTCTGAAGTAGAGAACGAGACATTCAATAAGTGACAATAAATATAGAAATGGTCCTAACCTCCACCAACGCACAACACCGTCTCTTCCCGTCAGCTTGATTCATCATGGAGCGGCAGTTCGCGTAGAAGGCGACATTTACCGTTTCCTGGCTGGGATTCACCCGGCGGCTTTCCGTAGATTTTCACTCGGCTCTGGGATGGCCTGTCGTAAGGATGTCAGTGTGCGTCGAACTTCCCACGTCCAGAGATTGAATATAAACGTTCGGCGAGTTTGTACGATAAAATGGCACAGGTGAAAATGAAATGCAGTGAAAAGAAAAAAGGCACAAGCAAAACAAGTCCCACATCAGACACTCATGATTTTATCACGATTTTGTGAATAGCCAATGCAAGTTTAGGAATAACACTAACTTAGGTTTACAGCATAATGCTAATGTCATAGTCCCCCCTCTACCTCCTTGGATCTCGCTTCTTACTGAAACTGCAGTATTTAGAAGGTAGTATTAACCGGGCCACTTATTATGAGGCATGAACTCTACTTACAAGAGCTATACAAAACCACTTGAGTAATATTTCAGGTGGTTTCTCATTATAATCAAATTGTATGCTAAATGCTTCGCACAAAAGAACGTTTATTTGTTGTGTTTGAAGTTCTCCGCTGTCTTATTTCCTTGTTTGAACGTCTGTTTTCTTTTGTTCTTTAATGTTGCTTTGTCTGGAAAACTCGACATAAGCGTTGTATATAAAGCATTTAGCTGTAAGCTTAGCATGCATGTATTCTTGGCTGCAGCTCCTTTTACAGCCTTTAGAGGAGTGCTGCTGCGATCAAATTCATCTCGGAAGCCCACACCAATTGGTGTTCCTTTGAAGCCTTCAAAGCTCTTCTCATATGCAAACTAATTTGTCAATGAAATAGGATGACGTAAAGAATATTAATGTTTTGCTCGAGGCTCTATTCCCTCAAGTCGGCACTTGTATTGCTCGATATAACATCCAGTCTAAAATTGTGTTGTTCTTGTTTTGGCTACGGTGGAATCAAGACGAAATATATGCGCTTTAATTCATGCGATACTCGAAGCCCGATTAGATAATATTTTATATCATGGCTACTAATGTTCGTTTCATCGCAAATGTCTGCGAGAAAAAAAACTACGAAAATTATCAGATTGTGTTCATGAAGTGGGAAATGACTGGCCAGTTCAGCAGCTTATGTGAGCAGCTGAACAGCAGCTGATGCTGTACACTGAACACTGAACAGCCTCCTGAAAAGGGGATACTGCGCCGCAGTACACAGAGGTGCCGAAGGTACTGCAGTACACAGAGGTGCCGAAGGTACTGCAGTACACAGAGGTGCGCAAAGTCGTCAACTCGCCAACCACAGGAGGTGACAAGTTTAGGCTTCACAGCTCCTCTCAGTTAACACTTTTGCTGCGTTAAACTGCACCTAGCGTTAATGATCTTTCGACAATACTTTTAGGCAAGGGATTGCAATATTTGTATTTCCTTTCAGTTTTTCTTGAACTGGTCTACAAAAGCTAGCATCGTGATACCTCGAGCTTTCACATTTATATACACCATGTATA
>JAXIVJ010016405.1:0-28963 GCA_036785665.1 Chirona hameri | reverse complement strand
CTGGCATACAGGGGGCCAGTCGGAGACCTGCAGCGGTCGGGGTCGGTCTGGCTCGGGGGGGCCAGTCGGAGACCTGCAGCGGTCGGGGTCGGTCCGGCTCGGGGGGGCCAGTCGGAGACCTGCAGCTGTCTGGGTCGGTCCGGCCGGAGTGGATTTGTGGTGCCCGTTTCGGAGACGGAGACATGTCGCGGCAAGTGGTGGGCCCTCGGTTGTCGCTGGGCGCCGGAGGTGCTGAGTGTGGGTCTCGGCACGAAGTGGACACGTGAGTTATTCACATTTCCCGCCACTTTGTTTGTTTTGTTGGTCTCCGTCTCCAGACTCCTTTGATTGCTGGCTACTCATGCCGCAGACATTTTGCATTACTGTGCTTGAGTGAGGAGGATATCATAGATGTGCTCCACTGGCGTGCTAACAAAATGTCTCTTCATTGTTAACAGACTCCTAATATTTATTTGGTATATACCTGTGAGACTCGCCACTTGCATCACTAACGCTGTTTCATTTTTATCGAGAACCCTCATGCCAATATCCGGGGAATATAAAGGTAGAGAGAAGTGCATGCAATAGTGGGCCGGTTTATACGATTATTCTCATAACTCCGTGCACTTCGTGCAGGCGACTTATGCCAATCTATGTCGTCGCACACACTCCGCTTCCCGTGGGGCGTTTGTGCTAATTAGAGATGTATTTGTTTTTGGAAAAACTTGTTATCGGTATCGATATCGGTAAGGCCTTGAATGAATCGACATGGTATCGGCACAAATTGGTATCGGTAGCGGTATCGTCATTAGTGAACTGTAAACATAGTCAAACAGTAAGGATTACAAACTGATTTCCAACTTTATTGTAACGTTCTTCCTATCTTAAATGTGATGCCAACAATCACCTGGTCATTATGAAAAACGGTGCACCTCTAGGTAGTTCTTAGCATTTCTTATCTGGAATGTTTACTCTTTCAAGCACTTCTTATGTACGCCAAGTGTTTTTGTTGGCGAATGTGAATCTGACTGTTTGGTAGGTTTCGGCAAGGCCCAAGCACGTTTGGTATCGGCAAAAGCGTCGGCCGATACCAAAAAAAGCATCGGCGTCGATTCGTTGATGCCAACAAATCCCATCTCTAGTACCGATAGCCAGACCAAGAAGCCTTAATCGTAATCATCCGATGGGTCGGGTCAGGTCAGGTCAGGTCAGGTCAGGTCAGGTCGGGTCGGGTCGGGTCGGGTCAGTTCGGGCGGCCGCGCCATGGCCCCGTCCAGCCGGAGTCCGCGTGCCAGCTGACCGGGACAGGTCAGGTGACAACACTGACCTGGCCCAGTCCGTCGGGCTCACAGAGGTCACAGCTGACCGGGCCAGGTCAGGTGAGTCAGCGCGGCCCGTCCAGTCGGGGTCACAGAGGTCACTGCCGGCGCCGGTTTGGTGGTGAAGCGGTCTGGCTCGCGGGGCGTCTCTGCTGAGTAACAGGAGTGCTGACTCGAGACGGCATGGTGGCCTCGCATGGTGGCCATAATGCATCGCCAACGGGAAAACAGCTGTTTAAAATATAAAAAAACGTGCTTGGGCCTTGCTTTTTTTGTATAAGAATGGTCTCGGGACCCGGCGCGGGATTTGAGCTTTATTGACAAATTACACAGATGCTGCACAATGCGGCGCTGGTGTAGGTGGTTTGGCGTCTGGTCACCTCGATGAAGATCGCGCTCCCATCCTCAAGGGTGACTGATTCCGGAGCATCTTTTGGAGATAAAAAAAAAATGGGGGAAAATAAAGGCTGATACAATATTCAGGGCAGGACAGGGTAGGGCAGCGGCAGCGGATCTACTCCTAAGTTCAATGCCCACATAGACTGATTGGAATGGTGAGAGCAGGGGCGTCGCCACGGATTTTTGAGTGGGGGGGGGGGGGGGGGGACGAAGTGCCGAATGAACCATCAGTACGGTTCGCGACAATGTGAAGGAAAATAGTTTGTACCTTATAATTTTTACTTAGGAAGGCATTTTTTAGTTCTAACTACCAGCGTTAAAAAAAATATAACAGGTGATTACGAGCGAGCGCGAAGCGCTCGTCTTTCCGTGGTATATGGGGAAAATCTGAATTTGAGCGACCCGACCCGGCCCGGCCCGTGGCGACGCTTTTGACAAGCTAATATCTCTGCAACCGCACGTCCGATTGACAAACGGGCTTCTTTGCTGAGCAGCCCCATCCAACCTACCCCGTTTGAGAGCAGTGCCGACTCCCGTGAGTGACTACCACTGCGCGTGGCGCGTGCCGCGTGAGAGGTGTTGGAAGGTGTTTCCTCGCAATAACTCCGCAACGGCTGTGCCGATTGTGTTCAAATTTGGTGTGCGGTTAGGGACCCCTCAGCCGCCACTTTCCCACAAGTTATTGGCGGGGTGCCTCTGGACGTGCGCACGTGCACACCCCTATTCTATATCTCAGGAACGGCTGAGCCGATTGTGTTCAAATTTGGTGTGTGGTTAGGGACCTCTCAGCCGCCACTTTCCCACAAGTCAGGAGTGGTATGCTTCTGCACGTGTGCACGTGCACACCATTTTTGTATCTCAAACTACTTGCCCGATGGAGTTGAAATTCACCATACATTTTTTTCGCGCTCTCTCGTTCATCGCCAACTTCGGCGTCCTACTGGTACTTATAGCGCTTGTGCGAGGAACATACTTGTGATAATTTAACTGTTTTTACTGTTTTACTGTTTAATAAAGGCCTGTGGCCAAAATATTACTAAGTGATCATAACGTTTTGATAACATTGGATTTGTCATATTTTCGAGGAAAATGTCATGATATTTCGTTTTTTAACTATTATAACAGGTGATAGATGAAAAACAACAACTTCTTCGGAAATCTTCATGGTATATTGTTCAAACGACTCTATATTCAATAGGACCTGCCAGGCGATTCGCTCATCGCTGTTTGGGATACATATTCTAGTTATTCGTGTTACATAGAAGGCTATGTCATATTAATTATAAGAAGTGGCAACCACCTGTCCGTCTGTCCGTTCGGATGTCATCCGATTGCTTAACCCGCGCACTGCAGGGGCTTTGCGCCGAACACTAACTGCAGGGGGGGTTGATTTCCGCGCCCCCCCTGATATCTCGAAAACTACGCTACGTAGCGAGAAGCGGAAAACGGCATTAGATAGCTTGATACATATTCTATCGAAAGTATTTCAGTTTTCTTTTAGGTCAGGTCAAAATTGAGGTCACCAGAGGTCATCGAAGGTCAAATTTTCCAGTTTTTTTTCCTGTTTTAGGACATCGCTCCAGAAATTCCCATATATCTCAGAAACTATGCTAGTTAGAAACAAACGGAAAAAAGCAAACGCCAGCCAGTGAAATTTGCAATCGCTAGGGTGTCCTCAAATTTGATATAAGGTCAACATTTGAGGCTCCAAGAGGTCAAAAAAGGGGAAAATGACGTTTTTTTGCTAAATCGTTTTTCGCTATTAACTTTGTATGTAATAAAGATAACGGAAAACTGTTTACGTCATTGTGTTTATCTTGTCAAGGCGCTTTGAATGATATACATGGTGATCTTGTTAAGTTAACTTAAAAATTTGACCAGGTCAAGGTCAAGTGGTGACCCAAGTAGGGCATGTTGCATATGGGAAGACGTGTATTGACGAGACAAACACGATGTCTGTTTTACTTCTCTATCTTCATTATGTCGGGAGTTATTGACAAAGAAGTGATGGTGACCTCGCATGACCTTAAATGACCCAATAGGGGTCACTGAACAAAACTTACACTTGGATCATCAAGAATATCCTATAATAACATGATCCAGAAGTAATTGGACTAATATCATGCATATTCTTAGCATTTGTATATTTCCCCATTGACTTATTATGGGGAGGTTGCGAAATTGACCTGACCTTAGGTCACCGATATCAAAATTCCGAGATATACGAATTGTAAGTACGTATGCCCTCATGAGATCCTGTAAGTTTCAAATTGATCGGTGAAAAATACTGAGCGAATACTGAGCTCAAAAATACTTAAATACTTTGAAATACAGTTTGATTGAAATATGTTTGTTTGAATAAATCTAGTCCGAATATTTTGAGTGGACGGAATTCCGAGGTCATGTCCGGCGCTAAGTACAGCTTATTATTCAGCTCCTGACCCCACCATCAGACCTCGCAATTCCTGGTTACAGGCAGGATTTAGAAGCGAAAGTTTTACGTGCCCGAACATACCTGGACCAAGTCCGCCCCGCCCTCTGGCGTCACCTGACCCTGAACACGACTGGTGGCACCGGCCGCTGTGTCTGGATATAAGTTAGCGATGGCCTTTGCACCAATTATTTTCACTAATGATGGTGCTTTGCGTTAGGAATATTTTCGCAACTGTCGTGTCACGAAAGAAATGCATGGCGACTGGTTGATGGCGAAGTTAGAAATCTGGATGAAGAAGAAATCACCGTTACCTGCTGTTGATTATAATCCTGATATCTTGTGTATCGTACGATACATTCCAAGCTACGTTTAATGCAAATTAGCTTAATCGGTAACGTAGCAAAATATAACTTAACGTAATTCGGTAGCGTAAGTTTGGCCCCAAAACCAAACGTGGCGTAGCGTAATTCCGTACGTAGCGAGTAGCGTAGGCCATCACTGCTGAGAGGTCCCTAACCACACCAAATTTGAACACAATCGGCCCAGCCGTTGCGGAGTTTTTGCGAGAAAACACTTTTAAACACCCCTCACGTGGCACGCGCCACGCGCAGTGGTAGTCGCCCACAGGAGTCTGCACCGGTGTTAAACAGGTTAAGTTGGATGCCCCATCCAACTTAACCTGTACTCAGCAAAGAAATCCGCTTGTCAATCGGACGTGCGGTTTCAGAGATATTAGCTTCTCAAAAGCGTCGCCACGGGCCGGGCCGGGTTGGGCCGGGCCGGGCCGGGTCGGGCCGCTCATATTCAGATTTTTCCCATATACCACGGAAGGACAAGCGAGCGCTTCGCGCACGAACACCTTGAAAATAGCCAAAGATCCTGTGCATCCAGCGGATTCTAGGATCCGCTGGATCCATAAGATCTTTGGCTATTTTCACGGTGTTCTGATTCTTTGATCAACGGAAAAACGTACATGTGAAGAAGTAAGTAAGGCGCAATACGTTGCAATGCGCCTAAGTGCTATAGTGCATTGTCCGTTGCCACAATCCGCATTCAATGGTAAAAACGCCTGGGGGCATGACCCATGTCTAGTCCCATATTAAAATGACAAAAAATCACTCCGACCATTATGGCGGACTAGATCGGGCTCCTGGCCCATAATGCATCGGTTTGACAGTTTATACATAGGTTAGCCAACATACACAGGTACACACACACACACACACACACACACACACACACACACACACACACACGCACACGCACACGCACACGCACACGCACACGCACGCGCACGCACACGCACACGCACACGCACACGCACACGCACACGCACGCGCACGCGCACGCGCACGCGCACGCGCACGCGCACGCGCACGCGCACGCGCCCGCGCCCGCGCCCGCGCCCGCGCCCGCGCCCGCGCCCGCGCCCGCGCCCGCGCCCGCGCCCGCGCCCGCGCCCGCGCCCGCGCCCGCACCCGCACACGCACACGCACACGCACACGCACACGCACACGCACACGCACACGCGCGCACGCGCACGCGCACGCACACGCACACGCACACGCACACGCGCACGCACACGCGCACGCGCACGCACGCACGCACACGCACGCACGCACGCACGCACGCACGCGCACAAGACCCAATAATACACAGGAAGATACATCCATTTCATAGTGACCCAGAACTCATCCCAGAACAGATGAGACAGTTTACTGATGAGGCTTTCGTTTTCGTAGTGCCACTTTGAAACTCTCCAGAGTTAGAGTTTGCGCATTCATGGTCTCAGTTGGAAGAGTGTTTCATGCGGCCGCTGCTCTGTATACAAATGAGCGCCGAGTGCCGGTCAGCCGTACCCTAGGCAGGTGGAGTTGCGCCGTGTCCGTCAGCCTGGTGTCCCGCATGGCGACATCTGATGGAGGGGGCGGGGCGTGAACATTGCTGTTACTGCAGATGGGGTGTTTTGGTCTGAGGGCTCGATACACCTTGATACAGTCACGGTGCTTGATTAGTTCGTCGATCCGGTTCCAGTGCAGTGCGTTCAGCGTTGGAGTAATGTGATCCCGGTGCCTTGCACCGGTGACCACTCGAGCTGCGAAGTTAATCACCTTTTGAATCCGATTCAGTTGATAGTCAGCTGCTCCACCCCAAACGGGAAGGCAATAAATTATTTGAGAGAATACATGGGCTTGAATGATTGTGATGAGAGCTCTTGGTGTGAAGTGACGCCGAAATCTGTTCAGGGAGATGAGGATGCTATAGCATCGACGCACCACGGTAGAGATTTTCTGGTCCCAGGACAGGGACTGGTCAATGGTGACTCCTAATATTGTTATGGCATGTGATGACTGAAGTGTGGTGCCCGACAGATCAAACTGGAAGTTCGACGGTTTTTTCACCCTTTGTTTGGTTCCAAGAATGATGAAATCGGTTTTTGTTGCGTTCATTTTCAGAGAGTTATTTTTGAACCATTGTTGCACCGATGTTGCTGATTCTTCCAGGCGGATTTCGAGCTGTGACAGACTGTCGCTGTCAGATGGCGAGCAATCGAGCAGCTGCGTATCGTCAGGATAACATAGTAGTCGACCATGAGCGAGAAAACCTGCAATGTCATTTACAAATAGACTGACGAGAATAGGGCCGACGATAGAACCCTGCGGGACACCATAATTCACTGGACGGACCACTGAGCCGCCACGAACCATCTGCCAGCGTCCTCTGAGGTAGCTGGCGAACCAGTGAAATAATAAACCATACCATTCTAATTTTTACAGTAGGAGGCTATGGTCTATGCTGTCGAAGGTCTTGCTCAAGTCAATTGCCATAATTGAAGTACCATAAGTTGCCATAATTGAGTTCACTGAATCGACTCGATGCTTATCACGATCGGTACTAATGGCTACGGCAAAACGTACCGATGGTTACGGCTAGTTTGCGGCAGAATCTTCGTATGACGCAATTCTGACGTCAGCGGGTATGACATAATACCGACGAAGTTTCTTAGGCCCGAAACCGAATATTAATTTAGTTCCTGTGTCGAAATTTCTTAGCGTAGCGAGAAAATTACTTCACGGCAACCCGTTTTTCCACCTGCTCTACAATTCTGCCATATCATTTCAAAATACCATGTTAAAGGTGAACTATTCCCTTTAATGTATTAATCGGGTGGCCGACCGGATGAAATCACGGACATAATTTAATCTACATAAAACAATATTAACCAGTAAATCGCCTTTTTGGGCGATGACCGAGCAAAATTGCGAAGCCTCCATGCATGCCAACATAAACATTAAGTTTTATTAAATTGTTCATGATCTCCTTTCTCGAATCCGCCAAAAGGGAGTACGTTCTGAGCGCTGCATGCTTCGGCGTATACAAAAATAATGCTCAGATTAATCATGCCATTTTGTATCGATAATTATTTTTGTTCATTTCGACGTTTGCGTTGCCACGCGCTGTGGTACCACCCCTATCAAAACGCACCATCCCAAAATAAAAATTGCTGTGATGGTACTATCCTATGGTGAAAACCCTATCTCAATCGGAGCAGTGGTTGCAAAGTTATTAGCTTCTCAAAAGCGTCTGTATGGCCGGTTCGGGCCGGGTCAAATGTAAATTTGTCTAGTAAGTTGACGAGAAACCTCACGGGCGCTTCGCGCCCGCTCGGTAATAAAACAATATGTATTTCTTGTGAAGTAGCCAGCATCACACCACTGTCAGGTGCGACGGTCGGTCACCCTGCCAGCATCACCGGACCATTTACTTGGCCGGCCCATACTTCAAATAGTTCAGGTCTGATTGCAATTTTCTGGACGGTATCAGATGCATAGCTCATTGTGTTGCATATATGTATCTTAAGTTTCACAATCTACCTGAAGAGTCTGAATGAAGAAATCAGCGAGGAAAATTGTGATAAAACGCTTTATAATTTATCATGTTATTTGTAAATCCTGCCTCAAGTTATGCAGTTTTCATTCAGGTTTAATATATTTAATAGTGGCGGACGCATCAGGATAATTAGATTCATTCACTGGACGCGATATGACCACGCCGTCGGAGCACCTGGAATAACATATTTACTTTCTCATTGCATTCAATCTTGACCTTACCGTTCTCTATTCCTGTAACCCTTGAACATCGCCTGTGTCGTGTGCACCTGCAATTGGGAGCGGGCTGAGCTGAGCGCTACCTGCTATGCTTTTGCCATCCGTTTGTGCTCATTCAGCCTTTACCAGTAGCATGTCATTTCCGCGCTGAACCTTTGCATCGCCCGTGACCTCCCCCCTAGCTCGCATGCCTTCGCACTGCTGCATTAAACAAGCCCACCACCATACCGGCAGCGTTTCGGAATGGTAAGCACATTGGGGCGCCCGTCACATTGGGGCCCGGCCCGTCACATTGGGGCATGGATGACGCCCCTCCCTCAGCTACCATTGCTGAGCTGGCACGCCCCGTTACATTGTCCTGTCCATGGAGGACGCCCCTCCCTCAGCTACCATTGCTGAGCTGGCACGCCCCGTCACATTGTCCTGTCCATGGAGGACGCCCCTCCCTCAGCTACCATTGCTGAGCTGGCACGCCCCGTCACATTGTCCCGTCCATGGAGGACGCCCCTCCCTCAGCTACCATTGCTGAGCTGGCACGCCCCGTCACATTGTCCTGTCCATGGAGGACGCCCCTCCCTCAGCTACCATTGCTGAGCTGGCACGCCCCGTCACATTGTCCTGTCCATGGAGGACGCCCCTCCCTCAGCTACCATTGCTGAGCTGGCACGCCCCGTCACATTGTCCTGTCCATGGATGACGCCCCTCCCTCAGCTACCATTGCTGAGCTGGCACGCCCCGTCACATTGTCCTGTCCATGGAGGACGCCCCTCCCTCAGCTACCATTGCTGAGCTGGCACACCCCGTCACATTGTCCTGTCCATGGAGGACGCCCCTCCCTCAGCTACCATTGCTGAGCTGGCACGCCCTGTCACATTGTCCTGTCCATGGAGGACGCCCCTCCCTCAGCTACCATTGCTGAGCTGGCACACCCCGTCACATTGTCCTGTCCATGGAGGACGCCCCTCCCTCAGCTACCATTGCTGAGCTGGCACGCCCCGTCACATTGTCCTGTCCATGGAGGACGCCCCTCCCTCAGCTACCATTGCTGAGCTGGCACGCCCCGTCACATTGTCCTGTCCATGGAGGACGCCCCTGCCTCAGCTACCATTGCTGAGCTGGCGTATCCCGACAGCCCTGGTATCCGCTAACTCAGGTGCTCACTGGCTTCCGACTGTTCAGTGTCGTGTCCATCACGTTTGCGTAGCATCTGCCCTGCACCTCTGGAGTGCATCCGAAACTGTTCCAGGCGCAGTCGGTGGTGGAAGGTAACGCCAGGCCGCGTTTAGAGAGACCACGGACGTATTCGTGAAATAACTCCGAAACCCTTAATAAAACACAGAATATGCTTATTGTTCGCAACTCAAATATCCACATCCCATTGCTAACGCTGCTTGTCGACAAAACAGGCAAGCCTCGCTCCACTAACGTACCTGTCTGTCATTTCAGATGCATGGCGGCGGAGTGCGACGACGCCGACTCTGACGACTCTACGGACACCGTGGTGGCGTCCGGAGAGCTGCGGAGTCGCTGGAGAGAGCAGGCGCGTCGGCTGCACACCATTCCAGGCACTGCAGCCGCCATGTCGGACGGGAAGAGCGGCGGCGCTACCAGAGAGGCGGCTATCGGTGCGCCATCTCTGCCTGTGGGCACCAGACGCGAGGTTAAGAAGGAGTTGGACTCACCTGACTTTCCTCCCGGGCCGTCAGGGGATCAGAGGGTCGCCACGGTAGCCCGGTCGGAGAAGTTCTCCACTGCTCCCGAACGGGATGGTGCAAACGGGTCAAACTTGCAAGGTAATCCAACGGTGAATCCTGGGCGACCGATTAAAACCGAGCAACCGGCGGCAGTGGTCGTTGCACCTAACAACGTGAAGTTGGAAAATGCGCCAGCAGCATCGACTGATATCAGAGTCAATCGGGAGGAGGTAAATCCCTCCTTACCTGCCAATAGCATCAATGCCGATGGACAAAGAAGCGTTGCCCTGCCCATGGCTCGTCCCACAGCGAACAAGTCGAGCAATGCATTGTCTGGTTCCGATTCTGACTTTGATGAACCTCTTAGTGATGACGGCTCTGAGATGGAGGGATTTGATGACTTCTTGGAGGGAATCACGAGGGAGTTGAATGACGGACAGTATTCGGACTTGAGGGAAGAACTTGTCTCCAGAAATCCACCACGCAGTCAGGCCAGTCTTCGGTCTCCAAGCCCTTCGAGCTCGACGACGTCGGCCGCCGCATTCGACAAAATCCGTCATGCAGAGCGAAGGGGCGCTCCAGAAGCCAGTGCTGCGCCACCTCATCTTTCATTTGATTGCGTTCCCCACAGCAACGAGATGAATGCATTGAGTAGCCTTCATGTCGGTGTCGCTCCCGCTGTTGGAGTTCCTGTGTCACAACAGAGCGTTCTCGCAGACAGTAATATCGACAGCGAATCATCCCAACCAGATGCTGCTGACCAGAACTCGGCTCAGCTGACAAGTTCTGTAGACGCTACAAACGAACTATCTGGAAGCATACGGTGCGTGAAGTATTCCGGAACTGAGGGTCTGGTGAAATCCGTGTCCAATTTTCCTGTTTCAGACAAACCTCTCGAAGAAACTACTGGCTTGCAGCCCGATGACGGCAAAGCACGGGAAGCTGCTGGTCCGTGTTCGTCACAAGCAACACCCCTATCAAGCGACCAAATATGTGAAGAAATAGAGTTAGGAGCTCTGTCAACTGCCAACCAGTTTGTGTCAGATGCTCGGCCACAAGTATCGTCTTCGGTAGCGACTTCTTCCGGCACGGTTTCGTCTTGTGGCGATGAAGCGCTCACCGCGAAGGACCTCTCTGAGTCGGTGCAGAAGTCAGTGGGCACTGCAGAGAGAGCAGTGGGAGTGGTCGATCAGAAAGCAGAGCAGCGGGACCTTGACGGACGTGATGCTGCAGATCTTGTAGGCCGCCAGAGTCCCTCACTTGAGCTTGGTGAACACAAGACAACTGAAGATATTGTGAAACCCCAGCCAAGGAAGACAGATACGCACATGATTGTACGCGGCCATGATATGATAGACCAAAGCATTCAGGTCAACAGTCTTGAGGGTGATTCCGAGGACACGAGAAAGGGTTCGTCCTGTACAATGGCCGTTAGCTCTGTGGGTGAAAACGAACGTAAAATGGTGGACACGAATACTCAGACAGATCCGCCGAGTTCGCCTGCAGCACTCAAGGCCATAGTAGATTTGCAATCGTCATCCTGGTTGCCAAAAACAAGTAGTACAATGGACGATGGGAGTTCAAAGCACATTGACGACTACTGCGAGAAAACATTTTGGTTACTGGAAAATTTCAGCGAAGGGCTGTCCAAAGAAGACGACAGTCACAATACCCGTTCGGTTCTGGACAGCGCAAAAGAAGTAAGAGACGGTCTAAACAAGAGGCATGGCTTGCCTCTTTCCCACCAGCTGAATCTTTGCACCAACGCTGTCCGATCTATGCTAAACGCACTGCGGAAACTTTCCAAACGTGCTTCCAAAAAAGCAGCACGAAGCGAAAAAGCAGTTCAGGCGATAGAAACGAAGGAAAAGCCGACTGAAGTGGTGCAGCCTTACACGAACGTTCGTGATCGTCTTGGCTGTCCTCCAGTGGAGTCGACACGCTCCTCCGAGACACACTCCTCCGAGACACGCTCCTCCGAGACACACTCCTCCGAGACACGCCCCTCTGAGACACGCTCCTCCGAGACACGCTCCTCCAAGACACGCTCCTCAGAGACACGCTCCTCCAAGACACACTCCTCTGAGACACGCTCCTCTGAGACACGCCCCTCCGAGACACGCCCCTCCGTACATGACCGTCTGTCCTATCCCCACAAAATACGTGCTCGCTCTCCGGAGACAAATCATAATAGCGCCAGCGACCCCGGAACATCATCCGACAACAGGTGCCATGCTGGATCACCGCCCTCAAGTAGAATGCCTGCATCATGTCGAAGCGGCACGGACCGCATGCAAGGTCAAGAACATCCTCCGAAATCACGAAGGAGTAAGAAAGACGCTGACAGACATGCAATGTTCCCGGAACAGGCCAAACACGACTCCGTGTGGGCCTCAAGACTGTTACCGAAGTCGAGAATGCGAATCGTGGAAGGTATGTATCATGCCGATTGGCGGATTCATAATATTTTGCAGATTCACCTGTAGATCATATATTGCAACGTTCATGAAAGCTATTATATTAAGACTGAGGCGGCGCCACGGGGAGGGGCGGAGGGGCACTTTCCCCCAACCAAACTTGGTCCCTTTTTGCCGCCCTTAATGCCGGCTGAGTGCTCTCTCAGACTGCCGCAGGACCATCCCAATTCTATTCGCAAATGGTCGTCAAAAATGGCTCGTTGCTTTTGTGGAAATAACTTTTGGGACGCGTGACAGCGGTGTGTACAAAATTCAAGTGTGATTCGCACGACGTTCCCAATGGCAATTGTGCAATACAAATAAAACACTATAGGTAGGTAAGTACTAGGTACCTAGATTGAGATTGGTACTTCTAGCTCAAACCTTATCAGAAGTATCTGCCCCCTCCCGGATTTTCTCAATAACCTGAAAACTATGATAGATATCAACGTGAAACTTTCAGTATCAGTATTCAGCATCAAGTCTGTCTTCTCACCAACTTTCAATGAAATTGATTTAGTTTTTTTGGGAGATAATGACATTTTAATGACGTCATGTCATGCCATTTTTGGTGGAAAAACGATACACGTTTGAAAAATCATAGAAAATAGAGTTTTGAAGCAAATTGCAAATACAAAAAGTCAAAAGAAGGGAAATAACATTGTCTTCAAAATGGCTATCTCGGATTTTCGAATTATGGGTTTTTGAACCCCCAAAACAAAAATAAACTGATTTTTTTTTCTCGGAAAAATCCACAAAAGAAATTTGGTGAATTTGAATTGTAAATTTCTTAAGCTCGAATTCCAAAATAAGGTGACCGGCCCAAATCCGCGGAGGGGAAAAATGGGGGGTACCTTTTTGCCACAAAAAGATTCCCCCACGGAGAGAGGCTGGATCCGCCAGTGCCTCCCACCGATCCTCCCACACACACACACACAAAACTCCGGCTGGATCCGCCAGTGCCCAAGCGGTCTGCCGTTCACAGTAGAAGGCGAGTATAAGCCCTGAGGTCAGACAGGTGCCCCAGTGGCGATTAGGGGTCATTACAAGTTATTCAGGCGCTAGACAGGACCCCCAGTGGCGATCATACACTCCAGAACCAGGCTAAGGCAGTAGCCATTTGACCCCCCGACGAGGCAGGGTCCCGAAGGCCCGCGAGATGGTGTCTATCAGTGATTACCATGACCAGGTGCTGACCGAGGGCCCCTCAGGGCACTAACCTAGGCCCCTCAGGACGACCTAGGACCCTCTTAGGCCGGCCGAGGTCCCCCTTAGGCCGGCTGGGTCCCTCGGGCCAACTGGGGGCCACTCAGGCTAACCAAGAGCCTTAGGCCGACCGTGGGCCGCGTAAGCCTAACAAGGGTCCCCTGAGGGCAACCGAGGGCACCCAGAGGCCGACCGAGGGTTCCCTCGGGCCGAGTGAGGGCCCCTAAGTCCGAACAAGAACTCTCTTAAGCCTGGTAAGCCGGGCCGTTTTGGGCCCTTCGGCTGCTCCGCCGCTTCCATGTTGGCTGAGGGGCCGATGAGCCCTACCCCACGGAGAGAGGCTGGATGAGGCCTCGGACCAATGAGGGGGGGGGGGGGCACGTGCGCTGAGTACCGACCGATATAAGTGTGGATCGCTTATCGGTAGGAAACTGCCAATATCTTTCGGTAGGAATGTTTATATGCAAAATGTGATGAATACGTCATATTTTGGTGTCGTCTGTCGTGACTCCATTTTTGTGGGAAAGTGTGATTATTTCCCTTTAAAGGGATATTGCCACTTCCTGCTGCAGCAGTGTATCGGCAGAACATTTTTTTAAATTTATTTCTGACTCCAAAATGTGTGGTCCCAGCTTTGATCAATATTAGATTCATGATGGCCGCTCTCATCCAGTTTGCCCGCCACAAATAGCAGCCCGCCCGAAGCCAAAGCGTCGAATTCGCCGAGACTTGACCTTGAGAAGTCTGTCTGTGTTATTACGAGCGAGCGCGAAGCGCTACGCTCGTCTTTCCGTGGTATATGGGAAACATCTGCATATGAGCGGCCCGGCCCGACCCGTGGCGACGCTTTTGAGAAGCTCATATTTCTGCAACCACACGTCCGATTGACAAGCTGACTTATTTGCTGAGCAGCCCCATCCAACCTACCCTGTTTGAGACCGGTGCCGACTCACGTGGGTGACTACCACTGCGCGGGGCGCGTGAGGGGTGTTGAGAAGTGTTTTCTCGCAAAAACTCTGCAACAGCTGAGCCGAGTGTGTGCAAAAGCCGATTGTGTGTGGTTAGGGACCCCTCAGCCGGCAATTTTCCACAAGTCAGGGGTGGGGTGCCTCTGCACGTGCGCACAGCGCACGTGCCCACCCCTATTTTATATCTCAGGAACGGCTGAACCGATTGCGTCCTAATTTGGTGTGTGGCTAGGGACCTCTCAGCCGTTGCCTTTCCACAAGTCAGGGGTGGAGTGCCTCTGCACGTGCGCAGGTGCTCACTCCTATTCTATATCTCAGGAATGGCTGAGCCGATTGTGTTCAAATTTGGTGTGTAGTTAGGGACCTCTCAACCGCCAGTTTCCCACAAGTCAGGGATGGGGTGCCTCTGCACGTGCGCACGTGCACACCTCTATTCTATGTATCAGGAACGGCTGAGCCGATTGTGTTCAAATTTGGTGTGTGGTTAGGGACCCCTCTGCCGCCGCTGTCTACCCACAAGTCATGGATGGGGTGCCTCTGCACGTGCGCACGTGTGTACCTTTTTGTATCTGAGGAACTACTTGCCCGATCGGGTTGAAATTCACCATACATTTATTTCGCGCTCGCTCGTTCATCGCCAACTGCGGCGCCTTACTGGTGAGATATTGGTCACAAATCTACTACGTCCCCAAAGTCGAGCCATAGCCATTCTTGATGTTTTATTATGAAAGAGGCTGAGATTGTTGACAATATAATTAACTGCATACGCTTTTATTTTTATTTTAAAGTGCACTGACTGAATGGTGATGTTGAGTTTGCAATATTCAAAAGAAAATAATAGTTCGCTAAGAAGTGAGAAAAATAGTGATGAGGCGACTCCAATTTTACGAATGTTTACCAATCATGAGCGGTACGAATTTATTTTTTGATCTATTGGGGAGAGTTTCGGGAACCAAATTTTGTAGGTGAAATCGGACACGCTTAATCTACCGATACACACCAAAAATTCCATATTGGCCCGCGAGATGGCAATATCCCTTTAATGGTGTTCTGCTGAGACCCCAGTCAATGCCGGGTTAACCCTCGCCCTAGTGGGGTGTCATGTTGACCCCCCCCCCCCTGAGCTTTTTTCTTCTTGAGAATAGCGGCAAAACGGCGGCGCGCAGCGCCGTCAAATTCGGCACAGCTATTCGGGCATCAATTATCCACATTGTGTGAAAGTTGGGCATCAGGTCATCTCAAGTCAGGTCGCCAGGTCACGTCAAGTGACCTTACCTCCAAAAATGTTTGTGGTCGTTCCAAAGCCGCAGTGTTTGTCAGAGAGATTTGAAACGTGCAGGATTTCATAAGGTCATAAGTACCTACAATTCGCATATCTCGGGATTTGTTTTGTGTCGGTGACCTAAGTTCAGGTCAATTTCGTGATCTCCCCATTATAAGTGAATGGGAAAATATAAAAATGCTTCCTATTCAGAGAATATACATTGGATCAGGCCTATTATTTCAGAATCGTGTTATTTGAACTTATTCTTGATGACCCATGTGCATTTGTTGCTTAGTGACCTCTGCAAGGTCAGCTGAGGTCATCTAAGGTCACCAACACCTTTTTGTCAATAACTATTGGTATAATAAAGAGAGACGTGCGAATGACACCACTGTGCTTGTCTCGTCGAGTCGTATCGCCTCATATGCAACATGACCTACCTGGTTCACCAAATGGCCTTGACCTGAGGTCAAATTTTAAGTTGACCTAACCAGGTTACCTTTAATGTTTCGAAGCGCCTTAACGAGACACACATGATGGTGTTAAAATTACTGCTATATGGTCAACTAAAAAAAAACTTTTTGGGGAAAAAAATGCCCTCGTGACCTTTGGTGACCTCTGGAGCCTAAACTATTGACCTGAGTTCAAATTTGAAGACACCAATTGTGATTGCATTTTTCACATGAGCTTTCGATTGCTTTTTCCGTTTATTCTTAGCTTTCATAGTTCCCGATATAGTTGTGGGTTTCTAGAGCGAAGTCCAGTACTTGGAAAATTTGACCTTTGATGGCCTCTGGTGACCTCTATTGAACTGAGCCAAATAATGCCCGAAATTACTTCGAATGTCTTTGACGAGAGCTTTCGAACGCTTTTTCCGTGTCTTTCTAGTCTTTTGTTTTTATAGTTAGACGGGGGTCATTTATCCGGTGATGTTGCGGCTGCCCCCCCCCCCCCACACACACACATACTTTTCAAAACGTTCCTACGCCCATGCTGACCTTGTGTGAAGGGCCGAAAGTGCACACTGCACACACACTACGTTATCCAGGTATCGAGAACATTGTATACCACAACACAACCAAATGTTCAGTCACACTCGGTCACACTCGGTCACACTCGGGTCACACTCGGGTCACACTCGGGTCACACTCGGTCACACTCGGGTCACACTCGGGTCACACTCGGGTCACACTCGGGTCACACTCGGTCACACTCTGGTCACACTCTGGTCACACTCTGGTCACACTCGGGTCACACTCGGGTCACACTCGGGTCACACTCGGGTCACACTCGGGTCACACTCGGGTCACACTCGGGTCACACTCGGGTCACACTCGGGTCACACTCGGGTCACACTCGGGTCACACTCGGGTCACACTCGGGTCACACTCGGGTCACACTCGGGTCACACTCGGGTCACACTCGGGTCACACTCGGGTCACACTCGGGTCACACTCGGGTCACACTCGGGTCACACTCGGGTCACACTCGGGTCACACTCGGGTCACACTCGGGTCACACTCGGGTCACACTCGGGTCACACTCGGGTCACACTCGGGTCACACTCGGGTCACACTCTGTCAATGAATTTAACTAATGAACAAGTCAAATCAACGACTGAACAATTGTATTCATTGACCGTATCCTAAGACCCAAACCTAGTAAGTGATTCCAGCTCAGCAGGAACTCAAACGTTCGGACAAATGGATGAGCACTTTTTTTTCGTTTCAGATGGCTATGGGTTGTCGTTCTTATATGGCCTTCGCGATCGTCAGACAGTGGATGCCGTGTTCTCCACTGCCTTTCGGCGACTGGGCGAGAAATACCAATTGGTGTTCGAAAACAGAGCGCGACTACCGGAGACAGTTCAGAATCGTGTCCCAGACTCTGCCAAGTGGCGAGATATTCGGTCAAAGCGCCTGAAAAACGAACTTTTCACTGGTTTTGGCATCTTCCTCGAAGACGTGGCAGACCTGCAAGGTGAATTCCTGCCCCTGAATCCGTTCCAAATCAACCCACTCCCTCAGAAGGAAGCCCCGATTGCTGGGTATGATGGAGCCAACCCACAACAGGATGCTCCACACGACTCGCACGCATCTGGGGGAGTCGGGCACGCGCCTGAAGGAGTCAGGCGCGCGTCTGAAGAAGTCAGGCACGCGCCTGAAGGAGTGAGGCGCGCGCCTGAAGGAGTCGAGCACGCTTCTGGAGGCGCACAACTCGGCACGGTGTGGGAGGAGCAGTGTCAGCGGTTTCTGGAGAAGATACGGCCGCCTGGTGGGACACCTACGATAACCGATGCACGACAGCGTCACCAAAGCGGGCAGCGAGCTCCGTCGCCTGCTGCGTTCATGGTTGTGTGTGAGACAGAGGTGGTGAATCCTGGCCTCACGTGTCCCCCCACTTTCCCACCGCCGACTCTCGCTAACGCACGGCCTCCCGCCAGCCGCGAAAGTGGCATCTCCGCTCCAGGTGCTCTCATGGCCCGCTGCTTGATACCCGTCCCCTCGTCAACCCTGGACTCGACACCTACGTCTTATGGCGTCAACGTACTTACACAGTGTAGCGTGGAGCCAGAGGACAACGATATGTCGCTGTCGGATGGAGAAGATAATATCAGCGGCTGGACGCCCGACAAGCCCGGTGAGTCGCGGGTGCCACCGGCGACAGGAGGCGAGCCGACCGACGAGTCTGGGCGCCAGGGCGTGCAGTCTCGTCACACGTCAGGCCGAGCGTCGACCACGCCGCCTCGGAGCGTCGGCAGCGGCAGCAGGTGTCCCAGCACCAAATCAGTCGCTTGCCTCGACCATGGGGAGACGGATGCCCAGCAGGTGGCCCAGAAGATCATCCAGGAGGGGCTTGATCTGCTGGACCGGCAGCCAGTGACGTCTTCCTCCTCCTCGGCTGGGACGACAGCATCCGTCAAACGGCGCCGTCCAGATTCGGCTGAGGACAGCTGTGAGGCGAGGAAGAGGACCCGTCGGCAATCAGGTGTCGCCCCTCAAAGTAAACCGAGGTGGGTTCTTGGATGAAATTCGTGACTTCATTCACACTGACTTTATTTAATTGTGTACAGTCGGTCTCATAATGATCTTCCCTAGCTCTGGGTCTCCCACGATAGGCAAAACGATAGCTGGCTGAATCCCGTACCGAGGCGGGGCCGGACCGGTTTGACAGCTCGCCTGGTTCTGGCCGATACTTGGCGGAATCTGCACCGCTCCGTCCTGGTCTGACCCACACAGGCCAATTGGGGAATAACAATGCGCATGTGAGGCGAGGCTGTGTGGCGAACCGTGGTTGGAAATATACGCAGACCTAGAATGTCAAGTTAGCGACGATGTCTGTGATGACCAGTTTTAAGAAAACCATAGGTCTGTGAAGCATCGCTAAGTGTCCAATTGATAGAACACTGCACGGGCTATACTTTAAGACGAATATTTGTATCTCAAGTTGACCGATACCGTCGTCACATATGTCGTCTCGGAAATGGCTATCCGTCGTGTCGCTTGCGACGATTGATAAATTTGCATTGCGCCAAAAAATAAAGTGTCGATATTTTGACGTAATCTCAAGGTCAAGGTCAAATTTAAACACGTAGCCAGTCAGATGCTCTATCAGCTACCACCTGGCGATGTTTCATAGATTTTAAGATTTTAAATACTGTCGTCGCAGATATCGTCGCTAACTTAATGGATATAAACCCGCCCGGGTGTGTTTGTGGAGCGTGACGGACGGAGCGGCGTGATGCGAACATATCAGTGCGAGGCCCATTGCATTTGTCTGCCTTTTCGTGTAGAATCATCAGGTGGACGTTTGCATTCGTAATTCCGGGGTTCTGCATTGCACATGACACGTGGCATGATTAAGAAATAAATACACGTAAAAGCGCCTGGTGCCAGCGCGGTTCGAACCCACGACCAATCGACGAATACGCTAGGAGTAGACAGCTATACCGAGTGAGCTATATGGGCTGATGTGATAAACACTGTTATTCAGTCTGGAATATTGGATCTCTGCCAGCTCAGGACAGGCGACCGCTTAACCCTCGAGACAAAAGGCCCTGCCCACCACCCGGGTCGAGGCGCATTCCATTCCGACAACGCCCGGCACTCCCCCCTCCCCCCCCCCCCCCCTACCCAGGCCACGCACCTGTCAGACATCCACAATGGGTACCAACCTACGGTGGGGACACCACCTGTTTTGTGCCATCGCGACCGTAGCGCCACGTGGTGACAAGGGAAGATCATTATGAGACCGACTGTACACATTCGTTTTCAGCGTCGAGTTCCGATTTGCCCCAAACTAAGCATACGTGTAGATATCGTCGTATTATGCACACATATGCATCAGTTTTGCCATAGGGTGCACGGTTTGACCTCCAAAGGTCATCACAATGTCACAAAAGAGAACCGACGGTGTAAATACCCTCTAGGGGTTTTTCTCGTTTACCGTCCGATTTGATCCTAAGAGGCCTCAAATGGCTCGTCGTCACGCCAGCTGGCGTCACAGTCAAGCAATTTTCATCCAGAGGTCAAAGATCAATGTCACTGAGACGAATACGAGATTTTTAAGCCGGTGTACCCTCTAGGTTTTTTCGTTTACCGTCCAATTTACTCACAAAGGGCCTCAAATGAATCGTCACCCAGATTGCGTCACGGTCATGAAATTTTAATCCAGAGGTCAAAGGTCAAGGTCAGGGATACGAATACGAACACTCTAGTTTTTCGCTTATCGTCCGATTTGCTCGCAAGAGGCCTCAAATGAATCGTCATCACGCCAGCTTGCGTCACGGTCATTAAATTTGCATCCAGATTTCAAAGGTCTTATACCAATGCGAATACGACGAATACGAGGCTGAACAATTTGGTATTCGTCTCCGTGACCTTGACCTTCGAAATATGCATGCAAATTGCATGACCTTGACGCAAGCTGGTGTGACGATTCATTTGAGGTCTCTTGCGAGCAAATCGGACGATAAGCGAAAACAAACTAGAGGGTACACCGGCTTAAAAATATCGTATTCGTATCCGTGACCTTGACCTTTGACCTCTGGATGAAAATGTCTTGCCCGTGACGCAATTTGGCGTGACGACGATTCATTTGAGGCCCTTTGCGAGCAAATTGGACGGTTAACGAAAACAAAACTAGAGGGTTTACTGGCTTAACCCTATTAGTGGCAGGGGGGGGGGGGGATTCTGCCCACCCCTCACGTTTTTCTCAAGTATCTCCGAAATGGCTGGAGATAGGCTTCTGCAATTTTCTGACTTCCTAAAACTAGTCTGGGGAGATTGTTCGAAAATTTCAAGACAAGAGCTTGAACAGGGGCTTAGTATTTAGGAAGGTTCTGATGGGAAACTATGTTTTAGCGTGTACATCGTGATCTTCATGGACCAAAACCGTCTGTACCGACTTTGCGAGAAATAGCAATGCTTGAAATATTAGCTGTTTTCACGAAGGATTATTGTGCGAAACTTTTCCTAACTACACAACTTTTACATGCGATTTTGGCTAAAACTGCAGAATGATTCAGAAAGATGCTTAATAGGTGCCAAATTCGTAATCAGCGTCACAAAATGTCCTAAAAACTGAAAAATTCCAAAAAGGTCATGTCAGGTCTCTGAGGTCGGTGACCTCGGTTGACCTGTAGATGTGCATGACCCCAGTGGAACATATAATTATCTAAAATGGATCCCAAATTTGAAATCAGCGTCACAAATTATCCTAGAAACCGTCAGAAGCCCAAAAAAGTCATCTGAGGTCATCGGAGGTCAATGACCTCAGTTGACCTCTGAAAAGGTCAATCGAGGTCAGAATATCAGTGGAAACCACAACTGTCACCTTGAAACACCTTTGCATATGCTCCTGAACAACAAAAACTCGGAAACTGCACAAGTTACAAGCATCGATCTGCGGGACGCCAGTTGCGCCTGACATGACCTTGAGAAACAGGTCATAGGTCACGGGTCATGTGGGTTATAAATTCCAATTTTTCAGATTGTGTCAAATTTCAAGTTATTCCATAAAAACCGAGGGGGTGGCATCCACCCCCCTCCCTACCCGAGCGAGGGTTAAGCCTAGCAAGGCCGACTGAGGGCACCTCAGGGCAACCAAGGGCCCCCTTAGCCCGACCGGGGCCCTTGAGGCCGACCGGACCTCCACAGACCGATCGAAGGCTCTTCAAACCAACCAAAGGCCCTCAGGCCGACCGACGCCCCCCCCCCCCTTATGCCGACCAGGCCCCCACAGGCCGACCAAGGGCCCCCACAGACAGGCCGACCAAGGGCCCCCACAGACCGACAAACCTAGAGCTCCTCAGGACGACCTAGGGCCCTCTTAGGCCGGCCGAAGGTTCCTTTAGGCCGACCGGCGGCTCCTCAGGCCAACAGGGGACCCTCTTAAGCCTAGCAAGGGCCCCCACAGGCCGACCGAGGGCACCTCCGGGCCGTCTGAGGGCTCCATCAGGCCGACTGAGAGCCCCATAGGCCAACCAAGGGCCTCGCAGGCCGACCGAGGACCCCTTAGGCCGACCGAGCCCCCTCTTAGGCCGACCAGGTCCCCGCAGGCCGACTGAGGGTCCCTCAGGCCGACCAACCTAGGCCACCTCAGGACGGCCTAGGACCCTCTGGCCTCTTAGGCCGGCCGAGGGCCCCCTTAGGCCGACTGGGCCCCTCAGGCCGACTGGGGCCTCTTAAGCCTAGCAAGGGCTCCCTCCGGCCGACTGAGGGCCCCTCAGGCTAACCAAGAGCCTTAGGTTGACCGTGGGCCCCCTTAAGCCTAACAAGGTACCCTTGGGGCGACCGAGGGCACCCCAGACCGACTGAGGGCTCACTCGGGCCGACTGAGGGCCCCAAGTCCGAACAAGGACTCTCGTAAAGGGACTGTCCCACCTTCCCAAAAGTTGTAAAATGTACGCCGCTTGTGGTGCACAATATGAAGTAATTGCTGCCGAACACGATTATGACATTTGTTTCTCGCAAACAGTGCTCAATTTATTAAAAAGTTAAGTTTTAATATTTGGGTTGATGACGTCATATTGAGCTCTAGAGAGCTACACAGAAATCCTTTACGCTGCCAAGTATGGGACTATTATTTCGAGACAATTCTGGCGCTTTGAATACAAAACAAACCAACTACCAAACCATTGAAACGTAGCAAATATCTCATAGGTTCTCCTTAAAACAAGTCGACTATCATTACCAGTTGGGTAAAGAGAGACGACGCTGTCGGTTTAGAGGCCCTATTCAAATACACAAGTGCCTTATTTTATTACAGATGTCAAAATCAAACTCGAATGTCTTTTTGATTAAATCATTGTGGTTGTTTTAACTGCTACCATACTTAGTTTAAATGCCAAGCCATCAAAATGGCTATCTCAACTCAAATATAATGTTAAGGTGGGATAGTCCCTTTAAGCCTGGTAAGTTTTGGGCCCTTCGGCCGCTCCGCCGCTTCCATATGGGCTGAGAGGCCGAAGGGCCCCTTTGCCCAATGGGGGGGCACGTGCCCCCTGTGCCCCCCCCCCCCGGCTGCGCCCCTGTCGATAGACATGCCTATGGATGTCGCTATGATACAGTTGTCGATAGGTGTCTATTTGACGATAATTTATCGTTTACTCAAACAAAGTTTCCAGTATGGCGTGTGGCGGAGAGGCTTGTTGTCCTGCGCGTGAAGTCAGTTACATGTGATGTGACTTGTCGCGGTGGAATGTGTATCAATCGTTGCTTTCTTCTCGTGGCAGGCTGGATGAGCTTCTCTGTGGCGAGCACGGCGTCATACACGACGACCCGTGGGAGACGTTTTTGCACCTATCGACTCGTCCAGGTAAGCACCTCTTAGTCTAGGTTAGCTTTGCTTGGAACACGCAGTTCAATGTAACGATGTTGAGGGCCGTTGGCAAAACAAAATGTGTGTGTGCTTTGGAAGCCGCAGCGTCCTTGGATGCATTCGGTGTTGCAACAATATTTCATTCACTGACATTAACTGTCAATAGTCAT
Source organism: Chirona hameri (assembly GCA_036785665.1). NCBI lineage: Eukaryota > Metazoa > Arthropoda > Thecostraca > Balanomorpha > Balanidae > Chirona > Chirona hameri. The sequence continues at coordinate 5,144 of JAXIVJ010016405.1, read as the reverse complement.
TCAGTTTTGCTTTGCCCAGTAGGCGGCACCACCCATCGATTTGATGCCACTTCTGTCAATACTGTTCACTTTGCAACAGTTTTACCATCCTAAATCCCGCATAACGATGGAATGCTGAACCATCCATGTAACCAGTCGTCTGCTTTATATTATGTTTCAGATGACTCGTCTGTGGGTTGCCCTCTCTGCGACTCTGAGCATGCGAAGACGGCGATACTCGGCCATGCCAGAACAGAGCACGGTGTCAGGAAGCCCGGCGTGGACGACTCGGGCGGCTCTCCGAAGCCGTCAGCACCAGACACACCGTCTCGTAGCGTCACCAGCCCAGACACACCGTTTCGTCGCGTCACCAGCCCAGACACACCGTCTCGTCGCGTCACCAGCACCGACCCACCGTCTCGTCGCGTCACCAGCACCGACCCACCGTCTCGTCGCGTCACCAGCACCGACCCACCGTCTCGTCGCGTCACCAGCACCGACCCACCGTCTCGTCGCGTCACCAGCACCGACCCACCGTCTCGTCGCGTCAGCAGCACCGACACACCGTCTCGTCGCGTCACCAGCACCGATCCACCGTCTCGTCGCGTCACCAGCACCGACAGGTCCCGCCGTCACTCGCCTTCAGAAGACAGCTCACGTTACCACAGGACGGCAAAGCGATCGCGAAAGCAGTCCTCTGATGAGACGCCACGTCGACGATCTGGCCATCTCTCGTCGTCGCCACGCCGGTCTTCTCATCGTTCCTCCGAAGATCAATGGCGCCGTCGGGCTGAGCGTCGCTCGACGTCGCACGAGAGGTCGCGCGGCGACTGGCCGCCGACGAGGTCACGGCACCGTTCAGCGTCGGTGGAAAGCACGCGCTGTTTCCCCACACGTGGCAGAGGGCGCCCCCGTTCTGCGTCAGTCGAAAGCTCTCGCTTCCCGGACAGCACTGTGCGATTGTACGATCCCGGGTCTCCCAGTGACTATCACGACCAGTGGGATGGCGCGCCGTTTCCCCCGCGTCACTATAATCCCTGGTGGCCGATCCGATCCCACCGAGCAAGGTTTGCCTCGCCAACAGACAGGTCTGGCGGCCACCCACCGCCGGACAGACGATCTGGACGATTCCATGACGGCGAGAGGGACGCGCCGCGGTATCATCCAGGAAGTGACAGATCCTGGCGGCGCACGTCTGGGGAAGGAACCCGCTGTCGGCCGTTGCCCGACAGAACCTTTCGAACCCGCGTCAAGGGCGAGAGTTCTCGACGACGCTCGAGAAGCCCAGCAGGTCGTCCCTCCCGCACCACTGCTAGCAAAGAGCGGTTGAGCACTACGACTGGTGAGACGTCCCTGGATAGTGGTTGCAACCCACAGTGCAGTGATGCATCTTTGCAGGAAAGAAAACCTGATCAGCCCAAGGAAGGCGTCGCGAAGCAGCGACATCGCTCCCCATCCAGGCCTCTTCGTAAGAAGCCGACGACTTCGCCGCGAGTAAGCGAATCCTCATCAGAGAAAGATACCCATTCGACTTCGAGTGGCCACTCAGTAGAGATGTCGACCCGCCAGTTGTTGTTCGAAAAGTTGTTTGTTCCTTCAGCGGCCAAATTAGGATCTCATTTGGCTGACATTGAGTCGGACTCCAACACGACTGAAGATAAGAGTCCATCTACCAAGCCGATTAAGACGGTACCAAAACAGAGTGCCACTCCACAAAGGACCCCTACCAGGTGCTTCCCGATCCCAACAGGATTCAGCAAAGAAGAATTACAAAGAATCTTGTCAACAGCGAAAGCAGCGACAAGTGATGCAGAATCTAAGCCAAGCTCAACTCAGCAGCCGACGCCTAAAGAGTCATGTGATTCGCCCACCCCTGATGAAGAAACGCATTACATTTCTTTCGTCAATGACGAACAATGCCTTGACTCAAGTGATGAAGAAAGGTTGCCTTGCCTTCAGGAAGATGCAGATGCCAAGAAACCTCCCGATGCACGCTCGGTCGGAAGCCACCTGACAATGCCGAACACTGGGCCGGCGAAGGAAGAGAGTCAGCCTTCGCATTCATGCCCTGTGAGCGCACAGCCAAAAGATTCGCAGCCTCACCAAGACAAGCAATCTCACCCAGAACCCGCAGCAAAGCAGCCGGAGTCAGAACACGATAGCAAGATATCGCTCCCACGACCCACTGAGGGTCGACCGAAGCCGTCGGAATCTTACCAAGACGAACAGGTAGGAAACTCAGAACCCATTGTCGAGAAGCTGACAGAGACAGCGGCGTTGGAACATCAAGAAGAATGTGTGAATGTCTCTGCTTCAGAATCAACGGAACCACCGATGGCAGCGGCAGGGACAGCGACTCCGAAACAAGATGAGCGGCCTTCCCAAACAAGGCCAGTTGAACATCGACCAATGCAACAGGTTATGAAAAACCTGACATCTAACCCAAATTTGATAGAAATACAACCGAAAGAAGTTAAACTACAAATTGAAAAGGCAGAAGAACAGATAGTGGAGACCGATTCAGGGAAACGACAAGCGTCTACACCTTCAGATGCGATTCCTGACGAGCAGAAGGCTCTTCCAGATTCGACAGACCCGAAAGTATTCGAACTAAAATCTGAGAAAGGAGAGAAACAAGTAGTGGAATCCGAGTCAACTGACAAGCGACAAGCGCTTAAACCAGAAGAGAAGCATACAAATAATGTTAATGAGCCACATACTTCAGAGGTGTGTACGGAAAACAAGCAGCAAGATAACGAAAACGATAGCAAAGCTACATCTGATGTGCCAGTACATGCCCAACCAAATGTTCAAGAGTTAACAGAGGAGACTCAAGACAAGGGTGCGCCAAGCTTAGTTGAGGAATCGAGTAAAATCGAAACGAAATCAACTCGAGAGCAGCCGAGCAGCAAAGGGGCAGGTGGAAACACTGAACCTGCCAAGGAAAGCAAAGATGGCGGCTTGAAGCCTGGTGGGTCCGCCACAGCACCCGTTATGCCTGGTGCAATTCCTACCCGCTGCTCCCACTGTCGCGTCTTGTTCGAATCCTTGCTGTCTCTGCGCAACCACGAGAAGATGTGTACCAAAGGCCCGCCGCCATGTGCCACCTGTTACCGGAAGGTCTTCAATCCCAGCGTGCATCGCCTGCATTGCAGCGGACGGGCTCCCTGGCTGTGTCCCAGCTGCCACAAGTGGTCCATCGACTCTCGGAACCGTCACAGCCAGCTCTGTCCGGCCCAATGCGTCTGCTGCGGCATGATTGGCGTGCACGTATGCCCCATGACGCCGGCACCTCGTATGGCGGCGCGCCGGCGAGCGAGGTGCATTGCTTACAATGCTGCGAAAGATGCCGCGGCGTTCGCTCCGCGAGGCTCGTCCCCGCGGCCGAGGGCTGGCATCTCGCCGGGACCGTTCCGACCGCGCCGGGCGTCGCCCGATGTGCAGAGGTTCCCCAGACAGCCGGGCGGCGGGGTGCCGCCCCAAAGGCACACTTTTGCCGGTCCACGGCCGTTCCGCCCGACTGGACCACGCCCGGAGAGTCACCACGCCACGGGTCCGCCGTGCGGTGACTGGGTAGAGCGGGAGGGCAAGCCTTGGTGCGAGCCGTGCGGGATGTGGGGCCACAACTGCCACCAGCAGGGTCCTGAGGAGCACTGGAATGGTCCTCCAGGGCCGCCCGGTGGTGAACCGGAGGCCTGTGCGCGAGGTGAATGGGGACCTGAGGAGTCTTGGAATGGTCCTCCAGGGCGGTCCCATGGTCTTCCAGGGCGGTCCCATGGTCCTCCAGGGCCGCCCGGTGGTGAGTGGGGACCTGAGGAGTCCTGGAATGGTCCTCCAGGGCCGCCCGGTGGTGAGCTGGAGGCCCGTGCGCGAGGTGCGTGGAGACCTGAAGAGCACTGGAATGATCCTCCAGGGCCGTCCAGTGGTGAGCCGGAGGCCTGCGCGCACTGTGGCACGTGGGGTCCGCATAACTGTCTTGGCCCCTGGCGGACTGCGTGCGATGGCGGCTGGAATGGGGGAGGCTTCTAGATGTCGGGTGATTGTATTTGGGCAGAATTATTTGGCGGAGCGATGGCTTTAAGAATTGTTCGATGGACCAGCTCGAAAAACCAGCTTGGGTTGTTATCCCAATCTCGCAATGAGGCTGTGTACTGTCGAGCTTATTCAGCATAGCCTGAGAATGTGACAATGGTCTTATTGATTTTTCCCTGGCTCTATATGTGTAATATTGGTTGACGTATTTGTTGTTACAGCACGCTATCATGTTGCGCAGAATGCTGTCGAGTTTGTTGGCATTTAACTGTTTCTTTGTTCACATTTGCCTTGCCTCAGCTGCCGACAATGTTTGATTTATTTTTCCGAATGATCTTAAATATCGTGATCATCACATCCCATGTAGAATGGTATGATAAGCTGTGTGCACAGTGGTGCAAGCTGTTAAGGGTGATTTTGCATCTCGTCTCCACGTAGGTTTGGGCGTTATTTGCATAGGTGGTGGGCGTGCAACATCCACAGAGAAATGTGGCCAAGTACATGCATGCAAGTACATGCCAAGTAAATGCATTTCTCCTGAGAAGCAAGCGATGTGCTTTACATATGTGTGATCTGATATTTCGTGCTGGGATAATTTTGGACAGTTTTTTTTAGTATCACTTGCTTTACCCGAAAACAAATTTTTAAGTGTTTTGTCACCTTTTTTATACAAATATGTTTTTATAGTATCACTTGCTTTACCCGAAAAAAAATTTAAGTGCTTTGTCACCTTTTTTATACAAATATGTTTGATTACATGTGTGTGAAGTGGTTTAATATATTGTATCATTTTGTAGTTGATTGGGGGGGGGGGGGGGGGGGGTCCAGGCGGCAACTCATGGGAGTGTTTCATCCTGGGAGAGTGCATGTTCAGCGTTTATCAGGTTACATCACAATACAGTTTTACCCTGTAGTGTCCAGGTTGCATCACAATACAGTTTTACCCTGAGGTGTCCAGGTTACATCACAATACAGTTTTACCCTGTAGTGTCCAGGTTACATCACAATACAGTTTTACCCTGTGGTGTCCAGGGTAGTGCAGTGGTACGTTTCAGTAAAGCACCACTCCCGATCCCGTCTTAGCAACGACCAGTTGCCGTACGGTTGGTTGCTGGTATGATTTAAGGTTTGCA
>JAXIVJ010016404.1:20000-28963 GCA_036785665.1 Chirona hameri | reverse complement strand
GCTCGTCGTACGGGAGGAGCCAGCCATTGGCGATCCACGCGTCGATCTCACGGTCGAACTCTTGCCGCGCGGTCGGAGCGATCCCGTACTGTGCTACCCCGTTCGTCAGGCAGTCAGGCCCGGCCCCGTTCGCCCACTTCCACGCGACGGTCCACTCACGTCGATCCGCGTCGAAGCGTGCCGTGAAGTCTGCAGCGTCGACCGCGGGCGGAGGGCGCCAGGCAGCACCGCAGAACCGCACGTCAGACGGCGCCCGCACACTTATGCCTCCCAGCGCTGAGATGCCGGACATACCGAGGAGCAGGTCCACTCCCATCGGCCGATCTTCCAAAACCAGCACCTCGAGCCGCGCCTGCTGACCGGTCAAAGTCCGCACGTCGATACTGCCCACCCCGGCACAGCAGAACTGATCGCCGCTCAGCGTGGTCACACTGATTCGGCGCGGGCGCCACCGCCGGCAGCACCTGGCATACACGAGCGTGTCTGTACAGCCTGTGTCTATCAGCGCACTGCACTGCCGATCGCCGATCAGCACGGAAATCACAGGCAGGGTGCCGCCGGTCACTGCGCGGGAGACGACGCCGGCGCTGACTCGCCATCTCCCGAGGCGTTTCCCGGCGTGTTACGAGGGCAGGACACGGAGATGTGGCCCACCTCTCCGCACGTCCAGCAGCGCCGCTTCGGCCAGCGAGTCAGGCGCGGCGGTCCGGCACGCGGGCGCGGGTTACCGCGCGGCGCCGCCGCCGCTGCCGCCACCGCCGCGACGCACTCATCGCTGAGTACCGCGCGCGAGCGAGCCAGCACGCCGGGCAGATCGAGGCCTTCCGCCCTGCTCCCGGCCCGAATGGCATGCCGGACAGAGTCCGGCAGCCCGGAAACAAACGCACAGACCAGTGCGCGATCCGGGACACCTCCAAACAGGGCCGCAAGGCGCCGGAGGGCGGCCAAGAACACATCCGGAGACTCTCCCGGCTGGAGACGGCGGCTCGAGAACGCGTCAAACGCGGCGAACTGGTCGAGGGCGAATGCCGCATACAGGGCATCACGCACAGCCTCCAGCGATCCGCGGCTTTCAGCTGGCAGCTGGGACCAGACGGCGAAGGCGCCACCCGTCAGCCGCAGCGGCAGCACCGACGCCAGCGACACCCCACGGAGTTCACACAGCAGCTGGGCTCTTTCGTACCACTCAACTACATCTGTCGAACCGTCATATTCAGCAACGATCCGCACGTCGAACGCTGACATCACCGACGCCGGCTGGGCACTCACCACGGTAGCGTCTGTCAGCCCAATCCTCACTGCGTCGGCGCCCGCCACAGGCACTGTCGACATGATGCTTGAGTTGCGTCCGAGCGAAGGCCGAAATAGCTTGTAACGAGAAGATGAAACAAATGTTTATTCTTGTATCAATCAATAGACTAACTCATGCGACAGCCCGAACCCGGGACCGCACACTGTGCCCGACCGTACCTTACCGCGACCCTCCGCGTCTCACCGCGCCTCGCCGACACCGCGACGGCGGAAAAACCGTCTGCCGCCGCACGTGCAGCCGCACGTGCGGTACTTCGCGGGGCACTTCCGCCCCGCGCGGCCAATACACAATAATCACTACAGGGTTGTAATTGAGTCGGCGCCCGGGGGGGGGGGGGGGGGGGGGGGTAGTAAAGGCGACTAAAAAAACGAAAATGTGCAAAATTGAAAATAGTTAAATACCATGGAATTAACTTATTATCTGTTTGATTTTCACAAACAGTTTACAGATGACTGAGTGAAACGCGAGCTATACATGAACTTTCCCAGCTATCCAACATCCAATTATCAATCCGTTGCTGTTTGGCTACGGAAAGATCGCTGTACATTCTGAACGTATACACCATACAGTAACTGGATGTCCGGATCAACAGCAACGACATGAGGGAAAGAATCGCGCGCACGACAATCTGCAGCTCACTTAACATCGAAGCATCAGCGCCAGCTTTACATGGAGAGTAAATCAACAATCATCAACAACTATACTTGGCTACATGCAGGCACCTATACATACAGTCTTTCTAAGTAATTTTGGAATAATGTGTTGTATTATTGGATTTTAAATGCTATTTGATGGCAAAGGTGACTAACATTTTAAAGTTTCTCCTTCTCTGTTCTCATATTTATGAATTGTTTTATTACACCACCAAAATCCAGCCGCCACTTTCCCACAAGTCAGGGGTGGGGTGCGTCTGCGCGTGCGCACGTGCACACCCCTATTATATATCTCAGGAATGGCTGAGCCGATTGTGTTCAAATTTAGTATGTGGTTGGGGACCTCTCAGCCGCCACTTTCCCACAAGTCAGAGATGGGATGCCCCTACATGTGCGCACGTGCCATAGGCGTACCCAATGGGGGGAGGGGGCAAACGGGACAATTGCCCCCAACCACCCTGAAGTACGTGCCCCCTTGGCCGTATGCGCCCCTTTGGAAATAGGACCCGAAGGGCATTATTTCGGGGAAAATGAAAGTTTTGCATATAATTTTTTTTGAAAATATGCCCCTCTAAAAATATAGTGGGCCAAATTCAGTGAGTTTTTTTTGTGGGGGTACCTTATGCCCCCTGATAAAAAAATGCCCCTCCTGGAGTGAATCATGGGTACGCACTGGCACGTGCACACCCCTATTCTATATCTCAGGAACGCCTGAGCCGATTGTGTTCAAAATTTGGTGTTTGGTTAGGGACCTCTCAGCCGCCACTTTTCCACAAGTCAGGGGTGGGGTACCTCTGCACGTGCGCACCCTTTCTTTGTATCGCAGAAGCTACTTGCTCGGTCGAGTTGAAATTCGCCATACATTTCCTTCGCGCTCGCTCGTTCATCGCCAACTACGGCGCCTTACTGGTATGTGAATGGTGTGAGGTCAAATGCAGCTTCTATCATCCCTATTGTATCATTAGACTTTCCAACAAATAATTTAAGCCCATTTTGGGGTATGTACACACAATCACTGCGTTCGATAACAATGTCAAAAATGCCAAGGAGCGCATAACAATCAAATTTTAGCATATTTGACCTCATTTGACCTTATAATTATTACCTAAGGTCATGGAATTTTCACAAAACAGAGTTCCACACAGAACCTACAGCTTTCGTTATTCTATTTCTTATCGGGGCCTTTATCTGCCCTCCCCCCCCCCCCCCCTCCATTGCGTGTAATTTCCAGAGGCCCTCCAGGGCGCGTGCTAATAAAACCCTATACATACCTCTATACAGTTCTACCTTGCATCTCACGTTCCAAAGAACATAGTAATGCACGTTAGTACGGCTGAGGTACGCACCTCCTGCCTTTGACATGGATCAAATTACTGATTATCAATCAAACCGAGAATAATCCTCCCGTAAAGGCGGGATGACACCAGAACGTCATATGAGTCGTATGAAAGCCATCAATACATCTGTGATTACGTGTGAGCGCTTCGAGCTCGCTCGTCCTTCCGTGAAGTAGGGGATACAATCGGAATATGAGCGGCCGGGCGACACAGAAGCCCGTGGCGACACTTTTCAGAAGCTCATATATATGTAACCGCACGTCCGATTGACAAGCAGGCTTCTTTGCTGAGTAGCCTCATCCACCCTATATCCCTGTTTAGGACCAGTGCCGACTCACGTGGGTAACTATCACTGCGTGGCGCGTGCCGCGTGAGGGGTGTTGAAAAGTTCTTTCTCGCAAAAACTTCGCAACGGCTCGGCCGATTGTGTGCAAATTTGTTCTGTGGTTACTGCTTAGGGACCCGGCAGCCGCCGCCTTCCCACAAGTCAGGGGTGGGGTGCCTCTGCACGTGCGCACGTGCACACCTCTATGCTATATCTCAGGAACGGCTGAGGCGATTGTGTTCAAATTTGGAGTGTGGTTAGGGACCTATCAGCCGCCACTTTCCCAAAAGTCAGGCAGGCACGTAACCAGGATTTCGTCCAGGGGGGGGGGGGGGGACGGCGCCTCGAAAGGGCCCCTTCCCGAGCGTTGAAAGGGCCCCTTCCCAAGCGTTGAAACCTTTCTCCCCCCCTAAAAAACGGATGAAAAGGCACGTTACAAGGATAGTCAGGGGTGGGGTGCCTCTGCACGTGCGCACGTGCACACCTCTATGCTATATCTCAGGAACGGCTGAGGCGATTGTGTTCAAATTTGGAGTGTGGTTAGGGACCTATCAGCCGCCACTTTCCCACAAGTCAGGCAGGCACGTAACCAGGATTTCGTCCAGGGGGGGGGGGACGGCGCCTCGAAAGGGCCCCTTCCCGAGCGTTGAAAGGGCCCCTTCCCAAGCGTTGAAACCTTTCTCCCCCCTAAAAAAACGGATGAAAAGGCACGTTACAAGGATGGAAAATGCAGTATGACAGGTATGGCATGGGCCATACCAACTTTTAGGAGCTGGAGTTAGCAAACTGCCATATAAAATTTGGAACCAGCGACACCAATTTGGAATCAGCTATACCAACTTGGAATATTTTTTAAGGTCAAGACCTGGAACTCTTAAACAAATTGCGCCACGGAGCGGCGCGAAAATTTTGAGTCCTATGCCCTGGATATGCTTTATCATCAATGCGTCGCATTGTGTATGGTGCGGACCTCTAAAAATGATATATTGTCCGTTTTTAAAGTGCGGTAAAAAGGTGCTAAAGTGAACTATTTTGCCCAATTATATAGGAAAGTAGCAACATAACAGATAAATGGGCCGAGAAACGGGTCGATTTTTTTCTTCTAACCCGCATATAATTGAATTTGTAGTTAACACGTGCCACGTGCCATCTATTGACCCGCAAATGGTATCATCATCTGTGCCCCGTTTTGTCGCATCGACTGGTGCCACCCGCGTCGAAATCGGCCCGACCGTTTGGGCTCCACGTGCCAATATGCTCCGTTGGACAGACACACACACACACACACACACACACACACACACACACACACACACACACACACACACACACACACACACACATACACAAACAAGCTCCTCCCACTTTCCGAGCGACGGCCCGGTGGAAATCTTCGAACTCTGAAAAACATGTAAACATGTTTCTCATCGTTCTACGATTTTGAATAACACCCTGACGAAGGGCGTTACAATATACCCGAAAACTCCGCTTTTAATATTTTTCTTGTGGAGTAAGTCCTCTGTGTATTTAATCTTCATCTGGGATATCTACGTGCTGTTGCCTGTTTGCCCTTCCGGTCTGACCAGGGACTCCTCTACCCTTCCAAGATGCCCCTCTTGTGTTTCAAGGGGCCCATTCGGCCTGTTCAGAGGTCCTTCCGACCTGGCCAGCGACTGCACTGGCTGCTTTGTCGCCCTGCCGACATGCTCAAGTGGCCTCCGACCTGCCCTGGGGACCTCCGTGCTGGCTAGGGGCAATTCGGCATGTTCAGGGACCCTTCTTACCCGCTCAGGGTCCTTTCGGTCTGGTCAGGGGCCCCTCCGATCTGCACAGGGACCCTTTGAACTTTCCAGGAGCCCTATGGTCTCTACAGGGGCCTCCAGCCTTCTGAGGGGGCCCTTCCGACCTGACAAGGGACTGCGCTGGCTGCTTTGTTGCATTGCGACATGCTCTGAGGGCCCTCCGACCTACCCTGAGGCCCCTCAGTGCTGATTAGGGCCCATTCGGCATGTTCAGGGGCCCTTCTGAGTTCTGACCCACCTAGGGGCCCTTCCGGTCTGGTCAGGGGCCCCTCTGACCTGCACATGGGCCCTTTTAACTTCCCAGGGGCCCTCTGGTCTGTCCAGGGGCCCTCCAACCTGCTCAGGGGCCCTTATGACCTGGCAAGGGACTGCGCTGGCCACTTTGTCGCCCTGCTGACATGCTCAGGGGTCTCGACCTTCCCAGGAGCCCCTCTGTGCTGGCTAGGGGCCCATTTTACGTGTTCAGGGGCCCTCTGACCCGCTCAGGGGCCCTTTCGGTCTGGCCAGGGGCCCCTTTGAGATGCACAGTGCTCTTTTGAACGTCCAAGGGGTCCTCTGGTCTTTCAGAGAGGGCCCTGGTGGCCCTAAATGGCCTCTGAATTGCTCTAAACTATCTAAAGACCACGCTTCGCGTGGTAAAGAGCCCATTATGCCGCGCTTCGTGCGGTCTCGTCGGGCCTTTTCGGCGCGCTGTGCGCGTCGAAAAGGGCCCTTGGGTGCCGAAAAAGACCCTCCTGGCCTCCAGGAGGGGGGCGGCTGCCCCCGCCCCCCCCCCCCCCCCTGGCTACGTGCCTGGAGTCAGGGATGGGGTCTGCACGTGCGCAAGTGCACACCCCTTTTTGTATCTCAGAAACTACTTGCCCGATCGAGTTGAAAGTTGGTGTGGTGTCAGGCAACAGTACTAGGAAAGCAGCACCCTTATGCGTGCGCATATCAACCTCACCATACATCTCCTTTGCGCTCGCTCGTTCATCGCCAACTACGGCGTCCTACTGGTTATTATTGTTATTGAAAAATCCGTTGATGATTTTGCGTACCGTTCGCAGTATTTATTTACCTACGCATTTACTGGCAATGTTGGGGTTGTAATGTTCATAATTGGGGTTGTATTTTTTGAGGATGCAGTTGTAGCTACAACCCCGAAAGTATATAAAGTTCCACCCATGGTTATATCATGATAACCTCAATAATACAGAAATACCTACTTGTAACAAGTTATACATAAAGTTGTTATTAGTTAAGTCCCCATTGCAAAAAAAATTGTGAAGAGAACTAATCTGCCTATTTTGTGAAATAATATTGGGAGCTATTTTCCGGTGGCACCTCCTCACGTATCGCCACCCAGTCCATGTTCTTTAGAAAAGCTTGGCTACATATATACATACTGATGTGTATACTGTATATGCCAGGGTCTATGTCATACAACACCCCAGGGTATATGTCATACAACACCCCAGGGGCGGACACTCAGCGGAAATATATATATATATATATAGGTTTGCTAAAACTACTATTATATTACTGCCCCAAACCACAAATTAGCATGCAATTACCTTGCTCGCCTACTTGCTCGCAACTACTAGCAAGCTACAAGTTTGTTCTTGCCTAGTTACCCTTTTAAACCATTCAGTGATATGTTACTTCAAATAATGTAAAAATTACTTTTCTTTGCAACACGCGTCATAACCGCGGACTTGTAAAATGGTGAACCAACGGGCTCTGTTTGCCCCCGTCTTGTGGTCAGCCCGTCGGGTCCTGGTCACGATCGGGGTTCGCTGTCACTGCTTCGACTGTGCTTCGAGACTGAGATGCATGTTTGGTCACAAACTGTGTATTTTGGATTTCAGAACATACCCAGATTATATGCTAGCTTCATACTATATATTTTTTTTTATATAGAACGTAGTTAAACATGCCCAGATAAATGTAACTTAGATATGTTGTGGGGTCCAGAACATACCTGGTTCGTGTACCTGACTTGCATCTCGGCTGGGGCAGCGAGCCCTACCCTATCTCGGCTGGGGCAGCGAGCCCTGGCTGGTACCCTATTTGTAACAGGCTCCTGGATACCCCTATTTGTAACAGGGGGAGGGGGCGGATTCCGCCCCCCAGATATCTCAAGATCTACCCGTTTTATTTTAAAAAATCAAACGATATTTGATTCCCCTCAACACGATCTACATTTCTAAAAAATATACAAATCTGAAATTTTTTATAGAGGGGCAACAGTGGGGAAAAACTAAAAATTTTAGAGGTATTTGTGATCCAACACAGCTGTCAAGTTTATCAACCGATCTTAACGTAACAAATGGGGATCGATAGAGATTGTAATGGAAATTGATATATGGTGGTGGCTTTTGAAAATTCAAAAATCATAGGCGTGTGCAGGTCACTCAATATGGGGGTAAAATAAATCCGTAATAAAACCATTTTCTATGGTGTTTTTTTTATAAATGAAATCGTGTGTTATTGTGACATTAGAAAAAACAGTTATAAAGCATATTTGTTGCCATAGGCGGTAGCAGGTTAGTGAAAAATGGAGATCAAATAGGAAAAAAATATTAACCGCATGCAATTTGCTACCCAGCACTATAAATACGTTACTGATTGTAGATAGTTCCTTTTTGCATGTTGTTCTTCATCATAGGCGTATCAAGGATCAACACTGGGAGGCACAAGACCTTTTGATAGGTATATTATCCGCTATTATGATACTAACTTGTCAGCAGTGACTATTTCACTTACAACTTCAACTCACATTGTTTATCTCCCTTTTTACCCTTCCTGGACTCGCCTATTATCTTATAATCGTTCGTAGAGTACCCTGTGGTGCATGTTTCATCCGAAAACTGCAGTATCTTATGTTATTGTAGGCCCATGCATCCATGCAGTAGGCCCATGTTTCCTTGCAATAATATGACCCTTTTTCTTCCATTCCTGAGCGCGCCTCTGCAAAAAGATGACGTCATTCCCTCTCCTGTCCTCATATGTGCATATATGATTATAAAATAACCGTCTATTGCGTCGTAATCGCTATAATATCGTCATCACCATGCCAGTCACCCCCCTTCATGTGCCTGAACACGCCCCTGCAACTCTATATGTAATAAATTATGCAAATAATGGAAGGAGAATCTATCTTTTACATCTTGATAGCTATAAATTCCCCTTACATTGCTCTATTTGCTTCCCGCCAAGCATTGAATACTTCCTAGAAACCTTCCCTTTTGCAGCCCCTGAAACCGCCTCTGCCATGAAATTTGTATGATATTTCATTAACATCAACTAATTTGCACTTGCTTCAATCACCGTAAACCGATGTAACTCCTTTATACTTGAGGCAGTTAGGAAGAAACCATGAAGATCGCATTTCCGTATTATCGCCAAATGTCTCTGCTGAATCCTCCCAAAAACGTGCCCTGGAACCGCCTCTGTTCAGGTTAAGCACTCAAAATGTTGACACCGAACGTGAAAATCGATTTTTGGAAAAGTCCCAAAATTTCATAGACCTGCTCTTAGCCGTTCTGGAGATAT
>JAXIVJ010016404.1:0-17500 GCA_036785665.1 Chirona hameri | reverse complement strand
CACACACACACACACACACACACACACACACACACACACACACACACACACACACACACACACACACACACACACACACACACACACACACACACACACACACACACACACACACACACACACACACACACACACACACACACACACACACACACACACACACACACACACACACACACACACACACACACACACACACACACACACACACACACACACACACACACACACACACACACACACACACACACACACACACACACACACACACACACACACACACACACACACACACACACACACACACACACACACACACACACACACACACACACACACACACACACACACACACACACACACACACACACACACACACACACACACACACACACACACACACACACACACACACACACACACACACACACACACACACACACACACACACACACACACACACACACACACACACACACACACACACACACACACACACACACACACACACACACACACACACACACACACACACACACACACACACACACACACACACACACACACACACACACACACACACACACACACACACACACACACACACACACACACACACACACACACACACACACACACACACACACACACACACACACACACACACACACACACACACACACACACACACACACACACACACACACACACACACACACACACACACACACACACACACACACACACACACACACACACACACACACACACACACACACACACACACAGCATTCAACTACAGAACACGGACAAACGCCGCTGCGGCACCATTGAAGCATGGCTGCATGCGTACGAGATGCTCAAAAGGACTGACTAAAAAGTCGTGGTCATTATGTGTTTAGTTTGTTATTGGAATCAGCTATGATAAATGGATATAGGTTTGGGCTATCAGTGAACGTATATGAGTGGGAAAGGGAAAGGAATATGTAGGAACTGTAATAAGTTCCAAACTGACAATGCAATATTCCGAACTGGTATCTCATCCTTCTCGCGGAATCTACCTTCTGACGAATTGTTCATGTTCTTCAGTGTTGAAAACACATTTAAAAAGACTAATGGTTTATCGGGGAAGAAGATATTCGAATATGGGCACAACTCAAATTCCCTCCCTCCTCACCGGCTCAGTGGCATGATCCAGGTGATCACATAAAAACAATCTCCAAGTATCTTGCCAAAATTATTCTGAGGCGGCTTGTAGAAAGCGGGAAACCAAGCGTGAACCGTATAACACGTAGTTTGACCTGTACGCGACATATGGTTTGACTGTTGGTTTGACTCTCCATGGTTTGACGCCTGCCTCCACGGTTTGAGACGTGTGACTGCGAGTTGAGCCGTGTGACAGGAGTTTGAGCGGGCCCGGAGCACCGTGTGACAGGAGTTTGAGCGGGCCCGGAGCACCGTGTGACCGGAGTTTGAGCGGGCCCGGAGCACCGTGTGACCGGAGTTTGAGCGGGCCCAGAGCACCGTATGACCGGAGTTTGAGCGGGCCCGGAGCACCGTGTGACCGGAGTTTGAGCGGGCCCGGAGCACCGCATCGATCTTCGACCGGCTGGCTGCGGCCGTCCGGAGGTTCGAGACGGTGCCCTGTCCGTCCTTATGTCGGGCCCATATGCGGCCACCGCGCCCGGCAGCCGACCCCAGGCGAGGTCAGTGACCTCTCTGGAGTCTCCGGACAGAGGAGAGCAGCAGCAGTTGGCACACAGGCGAGGTCAGTGACCTCTCTGGAGTCTCCGGACAGAGGAGGGCAGCAGCTGTTGCCATACAGGCAGAGACGCGGCGTTCGGTCATAGCGGGGGTGGCTCGAATTCGTCACTTGTGGTGCTGCTTTTTAACTGTCTCAGTATTCCTGAAACTGCGGCGCCCGGTATTCATAGTTCAATAAAACGTCAACCAAGGGCGTCGCCACCTTCCGAAAGTTGGGGGGACCAAGACATTTTGAAGTTGATTCTTTCCATGCAACGCCCATAGGCGTAATGGTAAAATCCGAAAATGTTAGGGGGACGCGCCTCCCCCCCCCCGCTTCCGACGTTCATGGCGTCAACAGATTAACTTATCTCGTTTTGCGAAGTAAAGTTTCCAGCTGCATACAGGACAATATGATTCAGAAAGGTCAGGAGTTAATGATGGTGAACATATTTCGTCCGCCTGGACGTATAGCTCAGCTGGCAGAGCGTCGGGCTGGAAATTCGCCCACCCTGGCAAGGTGGGTTCGAGTCGCTTCGGCGCTCGATATTCGCTCCTTGACCGGGATAACCTGCAATCGGTGCCCGGTGGCAGCGGCCGCAAATAGGTCAGATGCAATCAGGAGCTGTGCGAACCGTGTTCCAATTTCGAGCACGTTAAAGGGACATTGCCACTTTTCTGAAAGTTGTCAAATATACGCCGGTTGTAGCCGAAAATATTATGTAAGTGCTGCCTGAAAATGATGGTGATATATTTTTCTTCTTGAAAACGACACTTAACTTTATTTAAATTAAGTTTGGTTAAATGTGGGGTGATGACGTCATATTGAGCTATAGAGAGCCATAGATGAAATTTTACGTTGCCAAAATATGGCACAATGATTTCAGACAATGCTAGCGACTTGAATACAAAACAAACCAAACCATTGAAACGTAGCATATATTTTTCTGGACATCAAATTGGATTCAGGTGTGCTGATTTCCGAGTCGTTTTCTGAATCGCATAAATCGCGATTAAAATTAGTTGAACATTGGCAAATCAGACATGCTGATCACCGAATTTTGACTTCATAAATATTTTGGATTGAAGATCCATGATAAGAATGTCACAGCATTTACTTAAAGAATAGTTTGATCTGATCGAGCCGCCGATTCCATCACTTCCGATATCGTCTCTGCCACAAATTGGTGATGTAAACAACAGATTGTGCAGCTCAGACCTAACCACTCTCACAAACTGATATGTGGTGTTTCTGAGGTGAGATTTAAATGTGAAATATTAATAATTGTAGAACAATTGCAGAGGATACCATGAAAAATGGAACTATTTTTTTCTGTCGGGAGAAATGGAACTATTTTTTTTGGTCGGGAGAAATAGAAACATTTGTCAGGAGAAATGGAACAATTTTTCAGGAGAAATGGAATTTTTCAGGAGAAATGGAAAAAACTGTGCATGGAACTGTGTCACAGACAAACTGCAAGTCGAATAACTCTCCCATGCCCAAAGGTGGATCCAGAACGGGTGTTGGGGGTGGGGGAAAATCCCCAAAAGGGTCACGCAATTCTGAAAACTCATCGGATTTCGCATGAGAGCTGATTCGCACTGATAGCTGATTTATTGAGAGCATGCATTGAGAACAAATTTTCCTTAAAACAAAATGCTAGATTGTTTTCTATATCAGGAAATGTGTCAATTTTGCGCCGATTTTAGGCGGTTTGGGGGGGGGGGCATGGCCCTTTGCCCCCTCCCCTGGATCCGCCCATGCCCATGCTCAATGCCCATGGGCTCCGATACAACTCTTGTATGCATATATTCCGCTGGTCATCAAATTGAGTTTTTCCTTTACACGATATTGATACTGCATGAGAATGAGGCTATATAACTGCACGCAAAGTTATAAGTTATTCTTTCTTGTGCTTTTTGCCAACAATTACGTTACAACTTTATTTTGTCATGGGAAAAACAATTTTTTACTACACCCAAAATGTCCAACTTCAACAATAGTGGTCAAGAAGTCCGGCTACGAAGTTCCTTGTTTTGTATCAACGGCGCCGTTAATGTGTGATACTCGCCACTATAATATTTTGTTAATCATACATTTCAGACACAGCTTACCCTTATAATCATTAAAGTAAATAGAATTTTTCTCTGGAATATCTTTCTTTAAAGATATAAAATATATCAAGAGAAATAATTTATCTGTGACCTAAAACAAGCTGCATGCACTCCACATCTGTGTGGACAAAAAACTCACAGCACTACGTAAACTTTGAACCCAATTTGATGTCCAGAAAAATATATGCTGAAACGTATGCGTCTTCGAATACCACCGTCAAAATAGCAACAGTTTGATATCAAACTGCAATTTGATATTTGAGGTACCTCGATTTAGCTGAAAATTGGTCCACAGACCATATCCGATACGGGGATCACGGACCCAATGTTTTTGGTCTGTGATTTTTCATATCTTACGAAATACGGACGGTCATACATACATAGGAAGATCCGCCGGGGAATCTCGATTTCGCTGAAAATTGGTGTACAGACCATACTTAGGACGCTGATCACGAATGTCATGCTCTTAGTGGCGGTATTTTGCGTTACTAAGGAGTTACGAGGGTTAGTAACCTTCCTTTTGATATTCTCGGGGTGTTTCGATTTTGCTGAAACTCGGTGTACAAACCATACCCCTAGGACACTAATCACGAAACTTCCGTTTGACATTCCGGCATGATTTGATTTCGGAGAAAGTGTAATGCTTTCTACTTTTTATTTTCGTATCTCAGTACAGGAAACAGTATCATACACCACATTGTGCCGGCCACAAACCACTGACTAGCCAGATGCAACAACCTGATTAACTATTATCGAACCAAAATATGCTTCCTTGACAAATTATACGACAAAATGCATCGTATGGTTACCAAAATTACACGATAGTGTCCGTATTCAGCCTTTACAGATACAAATATCAAAAGTACCGTACAACACAGCGATTCTTTAAATGGGAACAATCTACTTCAGGCAAAAACGCAGTCATACAATCGAATCACATTAAGTGTGATATATACCAAAGCAACCTCTCTGACCAGCATCGGTCGACTAGCCAGGCAACTCACGTGACACAGCCTCCATCACCCACAACATGATGAACGATTCAGCCGGAAGGCGTGTCAAAGAACGCAAACGGTGAATACCGTGATTGATTCAGTGGTAAACGAAGTGCGCCGCACATGCTCGTTGCGCACACAAACCTTCATCACCAACCGGTTGCCGTATGTAAGCATATCATTCAAGTGCAGTGACGGTAATGATATAACCCTTTGACGTGGCACGACGGGTGCGGGTGACCGGCTTCTTGGCCGGCCGGTCGAAGCGCGCCACGTCCGAGCTGCGCCGTTTTCGTGCCGGGGCCGGCGGCGGCGACACGTCGACGTTGAGACTGCGCAGTGCCGAGCGCCGGGAGTGCCGCTGGCGCACCTGCTGCGGCGTGGTCAGCGAGGAGCGCAGCTGGCGCACCTGCTGGCTCCACTGACACGGCAGCGAGGAGCGCCGCTGGCGCACCTGCTGGCTCCACTCGTCAGTTTTCCGGCGCACCTTCTGCAGCAGCTCGGCGGACGGACTGCGACGGACGGTGACCAGCTGGGTGGGAGCACACCGCCGCCGCCGGCCGGGCCGAGCGACAACGGTGAATACCGTGACGCAAGGGAAGGGAAGTAGGCCGGACGGAAGCGGGCGGCCGCATTGCTGCGCTCGATCAGCTGGCCAGCCCAGCCGGCCTCCTCCGAGGGACGCTTGGCCTCTGAGCTCGGCTCCGACTCGGACGACTGGCGCAGACGCTTCTTCACCACCTGTGGGTAGAGGGGCGGTCAGCTCAGGGGGGTCAGCTCAGGTCATGGCACGACCACACCAACATACAGTACAACAACCAGCGTACAACAACCAGGGTAAGACACAGCAACAGGTCACACGGGTCAGACACAGCAGCAGGCCACACGGGGTCTGACACAGCGGCAGGTCACACGGGGTCAGACGCAGCTGCAGGTCACACGGGATCATACACAGCGACAGGTCACACGGGGTCAGACACAGTTGCAGGTCACACGGGGTCAGATACAGCAGCATGTCACACAAGATCAGACACAGCGGCAGATCACACGGGGTCAGACACAGCGGCAGGTCACACGGGGTCAGACACTGCTGCAGGTCACACGGGGTCAGACACAGCGGCAGGTCACACGGGGTCAGACACAGCAGCAGGCCACACGGGGTCAGACGCAGTGACAGATCACATGGGGTCAGACACAGCAGCAGGTCACACGGGGTCAGCTGACGCAGCGGCAGGCCACACGGGGTCAGCTGACGCAGCGGCAGGTCACACGGGGTCAGACACAGCGGCAGGTCACACGGGGTCAGACACAGCGGCAGGTCACACGGGTCAGACACAGCAGCAGGCCACACGGGGTCAGCTGACGCAGCGGCAGTACACACGGGGTCAGACACAGCGCAGCGGCAGTGCACACGGGGTCAGACACAGCAGCAGGCCACACGGGGCCAGCTGACGCAGCGGCAGGTCACACGGGGTCAGACACAGCGCAGCGGCAGTGCACACGGGGTCAGACACAGCGGCAGGTCACACGGGATCAGACGCAGCAGCAGGTCACACGGGGTCAGACACAGAATATGATACATCCATGATCCATGACATATTTTTGCAATGGCCAATGATACATCTTCTTGAAGCTGCTTATTCTGAACACACTTTATGTCAGTGCACCATGTTATGCACAGTGTGGCAGCACAGTATGACGTCACGGCATAATATTGTAACATCAGAAAAGCAGAGGCATTATGCACCATGGCGGCATTTCATATTTCTTCTGACGAGGCCGTTATTATTATGTATAAATAGGTTAGGTTAGGTTAGGCTGCGTGAATACATCAGAGAACTTATTTACGCCGTAGGGTTAGGTTTTGTCTACAATATGGTCTGGGGGCTCGCGGGCAACAGCCCCCCCCCCCCCCCCCCCAGTAGGGCCGCAGCGCAGTGAGCGGAGTGTTCTAAACGTTGGTCCCTGAGACCATAATTGCTGTAAAGGTTAGGTCAGGTTTGATTATGTTATTACAATTGTTTCCTGCCACACCCTGGTTAGGTTTAACGGCTTCGTCGGAAGAAATATGAAAATTGTGTTGTGGTGCACAATGCAGCTGCTTTTCTGATGTTACCATTTGCTGCCATACTGTGCATAACACGGCGCACCGACAGGTACCTTAGTCGAAGATTATCTGTATCATTTTTGGTCAAAGAATCTTACATTTCCATAATTTATCATTTTGTTCACTGAACATCATCACTAGCGAACATATTGATAGAACACCACTGGCGGTTACAGTGGAAGGTCACAGTGGCCATAGCCCCTGCCAAATGGGACAAATTGTAGAAAATGGGCATGTTTCAGCATTGTATAGAAAATATAAGCAACTTTTATTTGGTGAAACGTGTTTCGAAATCCTCCTCAGGGCAACAGGAAAACAAATCTGAAGAATTTTTGAAACTTATCAACCGACAGACGAGCGTGATGTGCTAGACATGTTATCTTGTATAGATCAGAGATACTTTTAAATAGAGGAAAGGACAATTTCATCCTTTCAATTTTTGTAATGTGTCAAAACATTTATTTTTCAATATTAAAATAATGGCATGTGGCACATTTGCGCACTACATTTTTTGCAAAGGTATCCGTCATAGGCGTCTGATTACCCAAATAATTTATCCTAATGCTAAACAAATTGCCTTTTGTCTGGCTTATGCTCTTGTGATATTTGAAACAATAATTACAGCATAATTAGTAAATGCGTTGATGGAAAATAGAACATGTTGGTAAATGCAACAGCATGACGCACTCACTTGAACACCGTAGTATAACTATTTGATTCGCCACACACAACACAGCGCATTCGAGGCACACCTGATTGCTCTTAAATTTAAATTATTGACTTACAAAGCTTCAAACTGGTAAAATGTTTGGCACGGCGTGGCTCATCAATGATCAATCAACAATCGAAGATCGCGATCATAGAAAATCAAGGTTTCTTTCTAAACAAGTACACCCGGCCATAACGAGAGCTGACGTCATCGGTACAAAACTTCCATATAAGGGTGGACTAAGGCCCAAATTTTAAAAATCACAATTTAATTTCTCTTAGACTTAACTGTGTTTTTTTTTCAATGTTACCCCCCCCCCCCCCCCCCTAAGTTTCGCTATATGGTCACTAACTTGACTATCTCAACTCAAAACTAATGTTAAGATGGGAATGTCCCTTTAAACATTCGCCACTAAACTATGTCGTTGAACTAGAACTACGTCATCGGATGGAAGGGTCCGGGTCCAACAAGCTCCCACGCAACAAGCTCCCACGCAAAACTCGATAAGTTACCGCAGTGACGTGTCTGTCAGGGACACTCGGGCCGCAGCCGCTGGACAGCTCCAGCTTCCGCGCGTGCGCACCGAAATGGCCAGACGGTATTTTGGATACAGGGCGCTCTCACTGTGGAACATGGCTCCTACGGATGTAAAGGAAGCCAAAAGCTCAGCTGGAAGTAGAAGGAAGGCGGAGGCATGGCTGAGGGCGCGAGACCATGCCAGGTGACTAGAATGATTGTGTCATATGTTCGCGACTTGTTTCTGAACGGATTGTCTATGTATTTTATCCAGTGTTCCATTTTACCCTGTGTTTTACTATATATCTTGTATTGACTCTTGGTCATAAGAGCCATCACATGGAGACCATTCGAAATAAATGATGATGATGAAGCTCTGATTAGCATAGGGCTCCGATCCCAGAAATCCATCCATTCAAATATTCGGACTAAATTTATACAAAATATACCTATACTACAGGTAAGTCAGTAAAACACGAATTGACTGATCTGGCTCATTAATACACGATGCGGTGATATTGATTCAGGGTGAAAGGAACTGTTAACATAAATATATTTATCCAAGAAGTTTAAAGGCAACCGCCAAACCAAGCCATCCTCTGGTTTTGAGTGCTTCCTGGAACCTGAATGCACATGTCAGCAGGGATGAAAGAACCGTGCAGTTTGGAGAGAGCTGAGTGCTGACAGATTTCAACATACTCGGCGACATACTCATATCACGCAGCGACTCATATACTCAACATACTCATACCACGCAGCGACTCATATACTCAACATACTCATACCACGCGGCGACTCATATACTCAACATACTCATACCACGCAGCGACTCCTATACTCAACATACTCATACCACGCGGCGACTCATATACTCAACATACTCATACCACGCGGCGAATCATATACTCAACATACTCATACCACGCAGCGACTCATACACTCAACATACTCATACCACGCAGCGACTCATATACTCAACATACTCATACCACGCAGCGACTCATATACTCAACATACTCATACCACGCAGCGACTCATATACTCAACATACTCATACCACGCAGCGACTCATATACTCAACATACTCATACCACGCAGCGACTCATATACTCAACATACTCATACCACGCAGCGACTCATATACTCAACATACTCATACCACGCAGCGACTCCTATACTCAACATACTCATACCACGCAGCGACTCATATACTCAACATACTCATACCACGCGGCGACTCATATACTCAACATACTCATACCACGCAGCGACTCATATACTCAACATACTCATACCACGCAGCGACTCCTATACTCAACATACTCATACCACGCAGCGACTCATATACTCAACATACTCATACCACGCAGCGACTCATATACTCAACATACTCATACCACGCAGCGACTTATATACTCAACATACTCATACCACGCAGCGACTCATATACTCAACATACTCATACCACGCAGCGACTCATATACTCAACATACTCATACCACGCAGCGACTCATATACTCAACATACTCATACCACGCAGCGACTCATATACTCAACATACTCATACCACGCGGCGACTCATATACTCAACATACTCATACCACGCAGCGACTCATATACTCAACATACTCATACCACGCGGCGACTCATATACTCAACATACTCATACCACGCAGCGACTCATATACTCAACATACTCATACCACGCAGCGACTCATATACTCAACATACTCATACCACGCAGCGACTCATATACTCAACATACTCATACCACGCGGCGACTCATATACTCAACATACTCATACCACGCAGCGACTCATATACTCAACATACTCATACCACGCGGCGACTCATATACTCAACATACTCATACCACGCAGCGACTCATATACTCAACATACTCATACCACGCAGCGACTCATATACTCAACATACTCATACCACGCGGCGACTCATATACTCAACATACTCATACCACGCAGCGACTCATATACTCAACATACTCATACCACGCAGCGACTCATATACTTAACATACTCATACCACGCAGCGACTCATATACTCAACATACTCATACCACGCAGCGACTCATATACTCAACATACTCATACCACGCAGCGACTCATATACTCAACATACTCATACCACGCAGCGACTCATATACTCAACATACTCATACCACGCAGCGACTCATATACTCAACATACTCATACCACGCAGTGACTCATATACTCAACATACTCATACCACGCAGCGACTCATATACTCAACATAATCATACCACGCAGCAAATCATATACTCAACATACTCATACCACACAGTGACTCATATACTCAACATACTCATACCACGCAGCGACTCATATACCCAACATACAACATACTCATACCACGCAGCGACTCATATACTCAACATACTCATACCACGCAGCGACTCATATACTCAACATACTCATACCACGCAGCGACTCATATACTCAACATACTCATACCACGCAGCGACTCATATACTCAACATACTCATACCACGCAGCAACTCATATACTCAACATACTCATACCACGCGGCGACTCATATACTCAACATGCTCATACCACGCAGCGACTCATATACTCAACATACTCATACCACGCAGCGACTCATATACTCAACATACTCATACCACGCAGCGACTCATATACTCAACATACTCATACCACGCAGCGACTCATATACTCAACATACTCATACCACGCAGCGACTCATATACTCAACATACTCATACCACGCAGCGACTCATATACTCAACATACTCATACCACGCAGCGACTCATATACTCAACATACTCATACCACGCAGCGACTCATATACTTAACATACTCATACCACGCAGCGACTCCTATACTCAACATACTCATACCACGCGGCGACTCATATACTCAACATACTCATACCACGCAGCGACTCCTATACTCAACATACTCATACCACGCAGCGACTCATATACTTAACATACTCATACCACGCGGCGACTCATATACTCAACATACTCATACCACGCGGCGACTCATATACTCAACATACTCATACCACGCAGCGACTCATATACTTAACATACTCATACCACGCAGCGACTCATATACTCAACATACTCATACCACGCAGCGACTCATATACTCAACATATTTATACCACGCGGCGACTCATATACTCAACATACTCATACCACGCAGCGACTCATATACTCAACATACTCATACCACGCAGCGACTCATATACTCAACATACTCATACCACGCAGCGACTCATATACTCAACATACTCATACCACGCAGCGACTCATATACTCAACATACTCATACCACGCAGCGACTCATATACTCAACATACTCATACCACGCAGCGACTCATATACTCCACATACTCATACCACGCAGCGACTCATATACTTAACATACTCATACCACGCAGCGACTCATATACTCAACATACTCATACCACGCAGCGACTCATATACTCAACATACTCATACCACGCAGCGACTCATATACTCAACATACTCATACCACGCAGCGACTCATATACTCAACATACTCATACCACGCAGCGACTCATATACTCAACATACTCATACCACGCAGTGACTCTTATACTCAACATACTCATACCACGCAGCGACTCATATACTCAACATACTCATACCACGCAGCGACTCATATACTCAACATACTCATACCACGCAGTGACTCATATACTCAACATACTCATACCACGCAGCGACTCATATACTCAACATACTCATACCACGCAGCGACTCATATACTCAACATACTCATACCACGCAGCGACTCATATACTCAACATACTCATACCACGCAGCGACTCATATACTCAACATACTCATACCACGCAGCGACTCATATACTCAACATACTCATACCACGCAGCGACTCATATACTCAACATACTCATACCACGCGGCGACTCATATACTCAACATACTCATACCACGCAGCGACCCATATACTCAACATACTCATACCACGCGGCGACTCATATACTCAACATACTCATACCACGCAGCGACTCATATACTCAACATACTCATACCACGCAGCGACTCCTATACTCAACATACTCATACCACGCAGCGACTCATATACTCAACATACTCATACCACGCAGCGACCCATATACTCAACATACTCATACCACGCAGCGACCCATATACTCAACATACTCATACCACGCGGCGACTCATATACTCAACATACTCATACCACGCAGCGACTCATATACTCAACATACTCATACCACGCAGCGACTCCTATACTCAACATACTCATACCACGCAGCGACTCATATACTCAACATACTCATACCACGCAGCGACTCATATACTTAACATACTCATACCACGCAGCGACTCATATACTCAACATACTCATACCACGCAGCGACTCCTATACTCAACATACTCATACCACGCAGCGACTCATATACTCAACATACTCATACCACGCAGTGACTCATATACTCAACATACTCATACCACGCGGCGACTCATATACTCAACATACTCATACCACGCAGCGACTCCTATACTCAACATACTCATACCACGCAGCGACTCATATACTCAAGATACTCATACCACGCAGCGACTCCTATACTCAACATACTCATACCATGCAGCGACTCATATACTCAACATACTCATACCACGCAGCGACTCCTATACTCAACATACTCATACCACGCAGCGACTTATATACTCAACATACTCATACCACGCAGCGACTCATATACTCAACATACTCATACCACGCAGCGACTTATATACTCAACATACTCATACCACGCAGCGACTCCTATACTCAACATACTCATACCACGCAGCGACTCATATACTCAACATACTCATACCACGCAGCGACTCCTATACTCAACATACTCATACCACGCAGCGACTCATATACTCAACATACTCATACCACGCAGCGACTCATATACTCAACATACTCATACCACGCAGCGACTTATATACTCAACATACTCATACCACGCAGCGACTCCTATACTCAACATACTCATACCACGCAGCGACTCATATACTCAACATACTCATACCACGCAGCGACTCATATACTCAACATACTCATACCACGCAGCGACTCATATACTCAACATACTCATACCACGCAGCGACTCACATACTCAACATACTCATACCACGCAGCGACTTATATACTCAACATACTCATACCACGCAGCGACTCATATACTCAACATACTCATACCACGCAGCGACTTATATACTCAACATACTCATACCACGCAGCGACTCACATACTCAACATACTCATACCACGCAGCGACTTATATACTCAACATACTCATACCACGCAGCGACTCATATACTCAACATACTCATACCACGCAGCGACTCATATACTCAACATACTCATACCACGCAGCGACTCATACACTCAACATACTCATACCGCGCAGCGACTCATATACTCAACATACTCATACCACGCAGCGACTCATATACTCAACATACTCATACCACGCAGCGACTCATATACTCAACATACTCATACCACGCAGTGACTCATATACTCAACATACTCATACCACGCGGCGACTCATATACTCAACATACTCATACCACGCAGCGACTCATATACTCAACATACTCATACCACGCAGCGACTTATATACTCAACATACTCATACCACGCAGCGACTTATATACTCAACATACTCATACCACGCAGCGACTTATATACTCAACATACTCATACCACGCGGCGACTCATATACTCAACATACTCATACCACGCAGTGACTCATATACTCAACATACTCATACCACGCGGCGACTCATATACTCAACATACTCATACCACGCAGCGACTCATATACTCAACATACTCATACCACGCAGCGACTTATATACTCAACATACTCATACCACGCAGCGACTTATATACTCAACATACTCATACCACGCGGCGACTCATATACTCAACATACTCATACCACGCAGCGACTCATATACTCAACATACTCATACCACGCAGCGACTTATATACTCAACATACTCATACCACGCAGCGACTCATATACTCAACATACTCATACCACGCAGCGACTCCTATACTCAACATACTCATACCATGCAGCGACTCATATACTCAACATACTCATACCACGCAGCGACTCCTATACTCAACATACTCATACCACGCAGCGACTTATATACTCAACATACTCATACCACGCGGCGACTCATATACTCAACATACTCATACCACGCAGTGACTCATATACTCAACATACTCATACCACGCAGCGACTTATATACTCAACATACTCATACCACGCAGCGACTCATATACTCAACATACTCATACCACGCAGCGACTCATATACTCAACATACTCATACCACGCAGTGACTTATATACTCAACATACTCATACCACGCAGCGACTCCTATACTCAACATACTCATACCACGCAGTGACTCATATACTCAACATACTCATACCACGCAGCGACTCATATACTCAACATACTCATACCACGCGGCGACTCATATACTCAACATACTCATACCACGCGACGACTCATATACTCAACATACTCATACCACGCAGCGACTCATATACTCAACATACTCATACCACGCAGCGACTCCTATACTCAACATACTCATACCACGCAGCGACTCCTATACTCAACATACTCATACCACGCAGCGACTCATATACTCAACATACTCATACCACGCAGCGACTCATATACTCAACATACTCATACCACGCAGCGACTCATATACTCAACATACTCATACCACGCAGCGACTCATATACTCAACATACTCATACCACGCAGCGACTCATATACTCAACATACTCATACCACGCAGCGACTCATATACTCAACATACTCATACCACGCAGCGACTCATATACTCAACATACTCATACCACGCAGCGACTCATATACTCAACATACTCATACCACGCAGCGACTCCTATACTCAACATACTCATACCACGCAGCGACTCATATACTCAACATACTCATACCACGCGGCGACTCATATACTCAACATACTCATACCACGCGGCGACTCATATACTCAACATACTCATACCACGCAGTGACTCATATACTCAACATACTCATACCACGCAGCGACTCATATACTCAACATACTCATACCACGCAGCGACTTATATACTCAACATACTCATACCACGCGGCGACTCATATACTCAACATACTCATACCACGCAGTGACTCATATACTCAACATACTCATACCACGCAGCGACTCATATACTCAACATACTCATACCACGCGGCGACTCATATACTCAACATACTCATACCACGCAGTGACTCATATACCCAAAATACTCATACCACGCAGCGACTCATATACTCAACATACTCATACCACGCAGCGACTTATATACTCAACATACTCATACCACGCAGCGACTCATATACTCAACATACTCATACCACGCAGCGACTCATATACTCAACATACTCATACCACGCGGCGACTCATATACTCAACATACTCATACCACGCAGCGACTCATATACTCAACATACTCATACCACGCAGCGACCTTATATACTCAACATACTCATACCACGCAGCGACTCATATACTCAACATACTCATACCATGCAGCGACTCATATACTCAACATACTCATACCACGCAGCGACTTCATATACTCAACATACTCATACCACGCAGCGACTCATATACTCAACATACTCATACCACGCAGCGACTTATATACTCAACATACTCATACCACGCAGCGAATTACCTACGCCGTGCGCACTGCCATCACCCTTGTCCTGCTGCCGCCACAAGACATGGAATATCACGAGTGTAGCTTCCATCTGACCGGCTTTACATTGTGTGACAGTCACAGCCGGGACTGTTCATCATTGCGTTCCGTTTAATCATCATTGACGTCTTGCCTTTTCAGAACTTCATGTTTTTGTTGTTGCAGCATAATTGTACGGATTCCCGGAAACAGCGGGTTTTCTATTTCATTAGCGCAGACACCTGACACGTTTCTCTCTTCTCCCGCAGCACCGAGATACACAGGAGACTCTGGCCGTGCTAGATCGACTCGATCTGGACACAGACAAACCCAACGAAGAGGAAGTGGCTCGCAAGTTTGGCTTCGAGGATGACTACTACAATGGTACCGTGTCATGGTGGCAGAACAGCAAGCCCAAACTGTGGTCTCTCTTCGACGAGCCCTATTCTTCACAGGCGGCAAAGGCAAGTGATGAGCGACACAGAGCACGGAGAGAAAACCAACAGTTTCACCTCAAGTATACGAATCAAATAGGCTGGCTGCGATAGTGGACAAAACACAAAAGGCATCAGTTCAACTCTTGGATGGTATCAACAGGCAGAATCAGCTTAGCCAATTGTCACATAAGGTCGGTTGCCTGCCTCGGCTGGTATGCGAGTCCCTGGCGCGGCGTCGTCCTCCCGGCCTGCTCTTTGTGCTGCCGAGCGGCGCCGGTCGACCAGGGCCGAGTGCCAGGGTCGACGTCCCGGCAAAGCCTCGGCTCGGATCCACGCTAAACAGACAACCGGCAGACAACCGGCAGGGTCGACGTCCCGGCAAAGCCTCGGCTCGGATCCACGCTAAACAGACAACCGGCAGATAGCGCCGCCAGAGAGGAGTGATTGTGGGATTCGCGGCGAAATCCAGCCTTAATTGCACGCAGCCGACTGCTCGTAGGCTTGTTTGAGCCCACTCACGACTGAGAGAGATTCCGGCCCCGTGAAAAGGGATCAGCTGCAGCGAATTAGCAGTTGGACCAGATGATAGTGTTCTTCTGTTAACTGCTTGATTTATATAATGTGTATTGTGTTGTGGTAGTTCATGCCGGACAGTCACTTAAATATATACCAAATTGGTACCTTCCATATGTAACTTGAACATCTTTTTTAGACATCCATTTAAAGTTCCTTCTAGACCTAATTAAGAATACGTTCAGTTGTCCATATTTTCCCCGTTATTTTCATTCGAGCAGCCCGTTCTCAGCTTGTATGTATAACCGTAACCCATCTATAATACAATAGTATAGAATAGATTGACAGCTCGCACAAGGAAATCAGTACAGTTAACAATAGCGTGGTCAGTAAAAAGAAGATTCGAACCACAAGTGCTAAATTGAGCGAAAGTAAGCACAAGCCAATAAAGAGTATTTTATAATCCTTTTAAGCTAATATTGAGGATCCGAAAGTGCCTCCAAGCCAAGCTGCTG